>JAVJIF010013401.1:0-160613 GCA_038442645.1 Agave tequilana | reverse complement strand
TTGCATTTAACCAAGAGAGCCAACGCGGCACCTCACCCTTATCTAGGGGAATCTAGAGGAGTTAGTCCAGAGCCCGTCACGGGGATTCGGCTACACTCTTGTGTTATACGGTGTTTTTAGTTTAATAGTTTGTTTAGGTCATAATAGTTTTTTACTTTCGCATTATTTGGCATTAAGTGACCATTAGATTAGCCATCACCTATTCACCCCCATCTAGGTGATCCTACAATTGGTATCAGAGCCAAGTGCTCTGAATTTGGGTCTAAACCTAGAGTTAAAGTTCCTCATTTTAGGCTAATCACAATATTTGTACACACACCATGGACTTCATCTCACCACCCACCTTTGACATTCTTAACATCCAATTTGGAAGGTGATTTCTTTGTACCTCAAGACCCTAGGCATTCATGTTTACCTTGCCATCACTAATGATTATTGTTTAAATGGCAAGAATCTTGAGACTAATGCAAAAGCCCTAAATGCTTTAAAGTCTATCCTAAATGATGATTATTTATCTAGGTTTCTAATATTGATTCGGCTTTTGTAGCTTGGAACATCATCACTCCCTTGGCGCGAAAAGATTTATATTATGCTGGGAGCGATTCGGACGTCGGAAGCGACATTTCCAACTTGTGCTATATGGGTCCAAGGGGATACCCCCTAGGTAACTACCGAATCCGAGGTAGATGATAATGACATGTCATATGAATGAACTTCTTCATTTTGTCAACAACTATTAGAGAAATATGACATGATTAAAAAGGAAAATAGAATTTGAAAAAGAAATTTGATTGCATGCATAAGAAAATGATTCATTTAAAATAATATTGCATGTTTAGAAAAAGAAAAGAAGATTTGAAAAATGAGAATATTTCCTTGATGTCTAATTGAATGATTTATGTGAGGGAATATGTCTTTGAAAAATAATTATTTTGGTGGAAAAAAAAAGAAGTTATTTTTCAAGAAAACTCTTGTTTAAAAAAGAAAATTTGTCAAAAGAAAAAGAAAGTGTTTCTAAAAACAAGAAAATGATTTTAAATCTCACCATGCTTTACAGCCACCATTGATAATAGTGAGATCAATATTTGAAAAATAAGATTAGTTGTTTGAGCTCAACTTTGAGCTCTTGTACTTTTAATCATTCTAAATTGGAGTCCTTGTTTTCAAAGAAACAAACTCCACACATTCATGCACATCATCATTCTCATGCATATGCTTATGTTGCATGTCATGATCACACTCACACACATAGCATCCTAAGGTGTAACAAATGTACACATTGTGGCCGCAAAGGCCATTTAGCAAAATTTTGTTATGATAAGATAAATGTTTTAAATTTTGCTATAAAAATATTTGGGTGCCTTACAAGACTAACCCTCAAGACCCAAAAGAAAATGGGTACCAAAACTCCCACCGTGTGTTTTTGATGTAGGTGAGGGCTCACACGACGTGAGAGGGATGGTGCTTGATTGTGGATGCACATGGACTAGAAGGACATACATTTGATGCACCGCTATCAAGGAGGTTTGGTGGACAACCACCATGTTTGGGAGTTTTGGAACATAGTTCCTTAGTTGGTAACTATTTCTAAACTCTTATTTTATTTACATGCTTATTCATTTGTAATATCATATAGCATGTTCATGTTTTAATTGTTTTTGTGCTTCATGTGGTAAATACTAGTTTAAATGTAGTTTTTATTAAAACTTAGATTTATATATGTACAAGCAGTGAACAACAAATTGATTCATATATGTTTGCACTTCATGCTCATTTGTACCCACTATATGCACATGTATAGCCTAGTTTTGATGATTCTTTCATTTACACTTGTTTTGCCATTTTCGTGTTTTTACTTCATGTATATGCATTTTTATTCAAATCTAATAACATACATGTATATCTTTTCGAGTCTCTTGCCTTCATGCAAATACCTTTAATAGACTCTTTTATGTTTGGAATATGTATGCATATTGTTAGATTTAGATAAATCATACATATACCTAGAAGTTTGTTTTGTTTTATGAAAAAATGAATTTTTATGATTTGTTTGATAAAATGATATTTGTGTTTTGAGCTTCATTGATTATTTTCATGAAAATGCTAACACATGATTCTTGTACACTCACACTTTATTTGTTTTGTCATGACCTTGTTTCATGAACATGTTTTTTGAGCTTCATCGATTTTGAGTGTCAATTTTTGTGTATTTGGTACGATTCATAAAAAACATATGATTTGGTTTCATGTTTTTGAAGGATCTTTAATAGTTTTTCAAAAATTAATTTAACTAGTTATTTATTCTTCAATGCTTTATGAGTTGTACACATGATCCTATTATTGTTTCAATTGGTATCATTGAATCATGTCAATTGGTATCAATTTGACTCTATTTTTGTATACACTCATATTTTGTTTCTTATATATGTATGTATCAATTTCATTTGGTATACTCATTTTTCATACATATATATGAGTTATTTGTGCTTGAGTTAAAATTATTTACATGTTTAAAGCACAAGTTGTTTATGATAAGAAAATAAAATTTAAGAAAAATTCTCAAGATTTGTTTTATTGAGAAAATTCAAAATTTTGTTTTATAAAAAAAATCAAAATTTTTGATTTGTACTGCTTATATGCAAGGAGAACTTAACATCTCTTCTACATATAGATTCATGTTAAGTGTATTGTATATTGAGGAGCTTGACAACTCTTCTTTATGGTGGTACACGGTGTGTAGGGGGAGCTTCACATCTCCTCTTATGCATTACATAATATGTGTTATGTGAATTGGGGCTTGTCATCCCTTCTTCATGTAATGCATATGTGTAGGGAAGTTACTTTACCGTCTTCCTCTTCATGAATGTTTATCGCATATAACCTTTTATTGACTTATTTGTTTACACCCCTTATTGGTCTCTTTGTTTATGACAAAAGGGGGAGAAAATTTGATGATTTTGTTTTTACTTTAACTCCTTTGTTGATGATTGACAAAAAGGGGAGAGGTATTTGATATATATGCATTTTTTTATAAAAGAATTTATGTTTATGTATATATGTTTTGTTTTGCAAATAGGAGAAAAGAATTTGATTTGATTTGTTTTAATGAATGCTCATAAACATTTTATCTCCTAGATTTGCATACATGCCATACATTGCATATTATTTGTTTATGTGTTATGCATGAGTTAAGGGGAGCTTCTTTGGAGCTTTACTTTAATCCATGCATATATAACTTCATGAGTTTTGTCATCATCAAAAAAGGGGAGATTGTTGGCCCAAGGCTCATTCACTCTAGTTTTGATGATGATCAACTCATGTAGTTATGTTTACTAATGATCTTGTATTTAATTAGTGACAGATTTATGATCAAGATCTTAGTAGGTGCATAGCTTCAACAAAGGATTTGAAGTCAAGTTTTGGAGCTAGCATGATTTGATCCAAGAGCCATTGGATCGTGTTTGGACCAAGTCAAGAAGATGAGAGGGCTTCAAGTGAAGACTTCAAGAAGATGAAGACTTGTGTCTAGATTTTTTATAAGATTTTATTTTTAGATAAATGTAAAGGATAGAGTAGTTGGTGGATTGCTCAAGTACATATACACACACACACACTCTTGATAGTTTTGTTTTTACAAAAGATTTTCTAGTTTAGAAAATACATGTTTGATTTTTGGTTTTTAAGTTTACATGTTTTATCCAAAACCTTATTTAGAGCTTAATGTCAAAAACATAGATATTTCACCATGTTTGTGTAGTGGATCATATCCATACACCATATGCTTTCAAAGTTGTTTAAATATCTTGTTTTTGTATTTTGTGAAGTTTTGGAAAAACAAGTTTTGAAAAATCAAGTTTGGAAAAATACAGTTTTCATTTGAGCCAATTTTTCCATATTACAATCATTTGTAACATGCCTTGATTTTGTGCAAGCATGTTTGTTATCAAAGTATATTGGTAAAACTATTTTTGTAGATTTTCTATGTTTTTATGGGATTTTATGTGAACCAAAAAGACCAAGTTTTTAATCCCTTAACCTTTGTTCCTGGCTTCAGCCGGTCGACCGGGACGGTCGACCGCAGCTTGAAGTCGGCCGACCTTCAGGTCGACCGACGTGCACAGACGTGTACGCCAGTTCTGGCAGGAGGGCCGACCGACCGACCCGGTCGACCGTCCAGAGAGCTCTGCTCTCTGGCAAGGCCCCGGCCGACCGAGCGGTCGACCGTACAGAGAGACTTGCTCTCTGTATCCTGGCTTGGTCGACCGACCGGTCGACCGATGGCACAACGGTCTGAAATATGACCGTTGGCCGGACGACCGGGCGGTCGTCCGACAGGCCTGACAGACCCAACGGCTAGTTTTTCAGACTCTATAAAATGGGGCATTTGGGGGCTTGTTTTGATTAAGATTTTAGGAGAGTTTTTGGGCCAGTATTTCCAACTCTTTTCAGGGGTTTTTCTTCACAATATTGAGAGCAAATATTTCCTATCAAAAGGGGAGTTTTATCAAGAGTGTTAAAAGAGATTTCTTTGAGTTTTCCTCCACCATTCTCATCCTTGTTTTCTCACACAAACACTTGAGCAACCCATTGATTATTCATCTTATAGGAGTGTTGTAGTGAGAGTTTTTATTGGTGATCAAAGTGTTTAGATCACCAAGAGATCTTTTCTTGTTTCTTGAGGAGGCGGACGAGTGCGTTCGCGGTTGTTTAGAGTTCGTGTGTGAACTCTTGGTTTGAGGTGCGGCCTCGGCGAGCCGGTGGGCTTGCGGTGTGTACGGACTAGGGAGTCCGAGAGCTTGTAGGTGTTACGGCACCGAGTGATCCGGTGGGATCGATTATAGTGGAAATCCTTCATGTGTCGAAGGCGGGGATGTAGAGCAAGTGTGCTCGAACCTCGACAAATCCCTTGTGTTTGCGATTGCTCACTCTCACTCTCTCTTTTTCTCTTGTTTATATCTTGCATTCTTTTATTGTGTTTATCCTTACATGCTTGATATTCATATTGTGCTTAATAGATATACATGCTTGGGTTGTTTGCTAACACTTGTATTTAACCAAGAGAGCCAACGCGGCACCTCAACCCTTATCTAGGGGAATCTAGAGGAGTTAGTCCAGAGCCCGTCATGGGGAATTCGGCTACACTCTTGTGTTATACGTGGTGTTTAGTTTAAATAGTTTGTTTAGGTCATAATAGTTTTTACTTCCGTATTATTTGGCATTAAGTGACCATTAGATTAGCCATCACCTATTCACCCCTCTAGGTGATCCTACAGAATCAACACGTGCTAGTTTCAAAACTTGACTTCGAATAAACACCTAGTAAGATCTTGATCAAATATCTGAAGCTATATAAACACATGATCATTAGTACTATAACTACATGAGTTAACCATCATCAAAACTAGAGTGATGAATTTATATATGCATGGATTAAAGATAAGCTTCATAGAAGCTCCCCCTTAAGTCATGCATAGCAATAAACAATAAAGATGTTCAATAAAGGCTCATAAACTAAATAAATATATATGCATAAACAGAGATATAAACATGCATATATAAACTCTCAAAAATTTTCTTCCCCTTTTGCTTAATTCATCAACAACAGAGTGAGGACAAACAAACAATAAAGATGTATATGCGATATACATTCATGAAGAGAGAGATATAAAATTAGCCCCCTATATACATGCATTACATGGAGAAGGATGACTAGACACTAACCCACATAAATCATAATATATAACATATAAGCGGAGATGTTAAGCTCCCCCTACACACGTGTATCACGTAAAGAAGAGAGGTCAAGCTCCTCAATTTGAGATACACTCAACATGAATCCATATATAGAAGAGATGTTAAGCTCCCCTTGCATATAGGCAATATATATCAATAAATTTTAAGAAAATTTTTAAAATCATTTTAAAACAAGTTTTTGAAATTTCTTGGAGTCAACAAAATAAATTTTGATACCAATGAAATCAAATTATAGCTGACAAAAATAAAAGTTGGTACCACTTAAAAAATTATTAAGAGACCAATAGTAGATTTTGATACCAATTGAAGGTGAAACATGAAGTACCTTTTTGATATAAAATAAATACCAATTGAAATACCAATTGAAATCATTGTATAAACTTGTATAGATACCAATTAACATTTGGAATAACTCAAGCTTACCATAAACATAATTTTGCTTTAAGAATGTAACAATTTTGTAAAATAAGCACAATCAAATCATATATATGTATGTATGAAATTTGAAATACCAATTGAAATTGATACTCATTGAAATTTGAAGCATACATATATAAGAAAACATATATGAGTATATAAACTAAAATAACATGAAGATCATGTGTATAACTCATACCTACCACCCTTTCATGCACATGATAAAAGATATTCAATAAGGAATACAAGACATGGTCGCCCAACCATCCGCTCTTAAAGGATAGAAATTTTCAAAAATAAGATTTGAAAATAGTTGTAAATTGAAAACACTACCAAATGAAGAATAAATAACTAGTTTAAAATAATTTTTGAAAACTAGTTAAAAATCCTTCAAACATGAAAACAAATCATATCTTCCATGAAGCATGCTAAATGCACAAGAGTTAACACTCGAAATATATAAAGCTCATAAAGGCTCAAGAAAACAAAGTCATGAGTAAACAAAAGAAATGTGAGTGCAAAAGAATCATGTGAATAGCATATTCATGAAAATAATCAATAAAGCTCAAAATATCAACACATATGAAAATCATAAAATTTAATTTTTAATCAAATTAAACAAACTTCAAGGTATATTTATGTTCGATCAAAACTAAAACTATACATACATATCCTAAAACAAATGAATCCATATAGAATTTTGCATGAAGGTAAGTGACTCAAGGGTATACATGTATATTTATTACTTTTAGATAAAAATAACATATACATGAAGCAAAACATATACAAAAATAGGAAAAACGAGTGTAAATGAAAGAATCATCAAAACTAGGTTATACGTGTATATATAATGGCATAAATGAGCATTGAGGCACAAACATATAATAATCAAGTGTAACTCACTACTTGTACAAGTATAAACACAAATTTTAATGAAAACTACATCTAAACAAGTATTCACCACATGAAATACAAAACACGATCATTTAACATAATAAGCATTGAAATCAAAACATGCTAAAAATTATCAAATGTAAAAGTATGTAAACTAAAATAGGAGTTAGAGATAGTTATCAAACCATACGAACTATTTTTTAAGTCTCCAAACCATGGTGGTCCTCCCACCAATCATCCTTGATAGCGATGCATCAATTTGGTATGTCCATCTAGCTCATGCATCCACCACAAGCACCATATCTCTCACGTCATGTGAAAGCCCACACCCACATCAAACGCAAGAGGTGAGGATTTTGATACCCATTTCTTTTTGGGTCCACGAGGATTAGCATCATAAGGAACCCAAACATTTTTATTTATAAATTTACATGATTTATCTTAACAAAATAAAACTTTACTAAATGGCCTTTGTGGCCACATGTGTACACTCTAGCATGCATATGAGAGCTGTGAGTGTGACTATGGAGTGCATATGTATGCTGTCGGATTTGTGCATGAACACGTGAAATTTGTTTTTGCGAAATATGGATTCCAATCTATTATGGTTAAATGCGCATTGGCTCAAAGTGAAGTCCAAACAATCAATTTTATTTTTCAAAACATGAATCTCATTTTTATCAATAAGAGGGTGGAACATTATTAGCATGGTAAGAATGAGAATTATCTACCTTTTTCTTTTTAGAAATTTTTTCTTTTTCTTTTAAATAATTTTTCTTTTCAAAGAGTTATTTTCTTCCAAAATATTCTCTTTTCTTTTTTCACCAAAATAATTTTATTTTTCAATGAATTGTTTCCTTCACACATATTATTTAATTTTTAAGACAAGAAAATATTCTCTCTTTTTCAAAAATTCATTTTCTTTTAAAACACATTCAAATTTATTTTTAAAAGAATCTTTTCTTTCTTCAACAATTCATATTTTTCAAGAAGTTTTTGACAAAAGGATGCAAGCTCATCATATGGCATGTCAATATCTTTTTCTACCTCGGATTCAAAATTTACCTCAAGGGATCATCTCCTTGGACCATATAGCATATGTTGGAAGCATCACTTCTATCATCCGAGTCACTCCCCGCATAGTATTGCTTTTGTTCACCATGGGAGACAAGTATGTTCCATATTACAAAAGCCGAATCAAAGTTAGAAACCCTATGATTTGTCACATACATTGCATTTATATTGTCACTTTACCACACTTGTTAGCTAATAAATTCTATAATAAGTTGTCTTTTTCTTTGCTAAATATAGGCCCAAGTGCTTAAAGGAAGAAAGGAGAAACAAGCCCAAAAGCCCACCAAATTCTGAATTAAATCAGAATAAATTCGAAATGAAGAAATCTGGGTTTAATCTTGGCAAATCAAGAGGTTGAGAAAAATTCTCCCTGAATCGAGCGATTGAAGCCACAAAATCAAGGCTGTTTCGTCAACAGTTTGGAGTAGAAATCAGAAAACCAGCAGGAGATATGGGACACCCTTCAAACCAGGAGCCTCCCCCCTTTGTGTGGCCAAGTGGCCACACCAGGGCCGCGGAAACGCGGCCCTAGCCGCGTTTCCGCGGCCAAACAAAAGTGGTTGGGGAAGCGTCTGCTCCCCCATCATTCCGGGATTCTACCTGTCAGGGTTTTGGCTATAAATATGGTTTTCAGCAGAGAAAAAAGCAGCGAAGACTAGGAGTAAAATTTGTACTTATTTTCTTAGGATTTAGACTCTTGTTTAGCTAGAACGAAAGTTGTAATCTTTATTTTTAATTTGTAGTCCGGTTCAAAACTTGTGAGAGAGAGAGGACTGAGAGCTTGTACTTGAAGATTGAAGTGACAGCAATACAAAAGTCGAGCCAATTTCTCTTCCACTTGCAGTACGGTATGGGTTGCTTTATGTTTTTGTTTTCTTCTTCTTTTGCCATGAATAACTAAACATTCTCTCTGGGCTTGCTATCGAACTATCTCGTTCTTCTTTTCTTCTGTTTTTTAAAAGAAAAAGACTCGATGACTCATATGAATGCCTCACTTAAAAGCCTTTCTTTTTGAAAGTGTTCTTGAAGGCACATGAGGATGGGTTTAGATGGTTGAATTCACAACTCTTTCATGAACATCTCTCGAATCGTTTTTAATTCATTCTTGCTTCTTCGCGCTTGCTGTTTTAACATTCGATTTTACGATTTCTTAAAGAAAAAGACTCAACTCTTCTAACATCTTATGTGCTTTACTTAAAGCTTTTTAAAAGAGAACTCTAAGTTTTGCAAATGATCATTTGAGAGACTTAACTTTTTAAGAGAAGAATGAACAATTGAGTAGTGAGATAGTGAGCCCAGACTTTCTTTATTATTACAAACAACAAAACCATTTTCAAGTTTTCTAAATCACCTTCTCCAAAACCTTTTCTGAAAGTTGCAATTTTTCTTTCATTCATCTCTTTCTTTCCATTCTCTTTTTCCTAAAAAACGAACACACTTCCTTGTTTTAAAAAGATTCACCAAAAAGCTTCCATCGCATCCCTCCTTGTGGACACGACCCGTTAGCCACAAGCTACACGGTACATTCTTAAACTCATTGGTTGTTTCTTTATTTTAGCAATCACCCTACATAAATAATCATCATTTAGGGTACTCTTTAAAGCATGGATGGCTTTTGCATTAGCCTCTAAATGTTTGCCATTTAAACAATATGAAACCTTAATAGTGGCAAGATAAACATGAATTCCTAGAGCTTTGAGGTACATTGACATCTTAACTTTCCAAGTTTGAATGTTAAGAATATCAAAGATGAGAGGTGTCATGAAATCTATGTATGTGTAAACATATTGTGATTAGCTAAAATGAATATCTTTAACTCTAGGTTGTAAGATACAAATCAAGAGCACTAAGCTCTGATACCAATTGAAAATACACCTAGAGGGGGTGAATAGGTGTACAAGCTAATCTAATGATAATGATGCGGAATTAAAAACTATTTATGCAAACTAAAGCTATTAAACTAAACACACAAAGTATAACACAAGAGTCTGGCCGAATTCCCGGTGAAGGGCTCTGGACCATCTCCTCAAGATTCCTCTAGATTAAGAGTTGAGGTGCCACTATAGCTCGCTTGGTTGAATACAAGTGTTAGCACACAATCCCAAGCATATAACAATTAAGCATAATATATATCAAGCATATAAAGAGGTAAACAATATAAGCATGCAAGATATGTAAATACATCCCCGCCTTCAACACTATGAAGAATTTTCACGAGAATCGATCCCACTGGATCACTCAGGGCCACAACACCTACAATGAGTTCACATAGAACTCTTAGACCCGCAAGTCCCTTACTTGTTCCCGCAAGAACAACACACGCAAGCACGCTAGCTTGCTGAGGCCGCACCTCTTACAACTCCTCCAACCATACGTCGGAATACTTGGTGATTACTTCACTTAATCACCACAAAACACTCTTCACCGAGGCCACAACCACTACAACTCCTCACAATATAAAGATGAAACCTTGTGATCACTTCTCTTGATCACAAAAATAACCCTCACAATAATGATCCCTAGAGGATTGATATAGCAATGGAAAGCTCAAGTTGGTGTGAGAAAAACAAGATATAGTTGTGGTGAAAAGAAAAAATCTCTTTTGAAAACACTATTGAAAAACTCTCCTTTGATATGAAAATATTAGCTCTAAATAAATGGAGAAAAACCTTAAGAGAGGTAGGAAAAACTGGCTTAAAAGCTCTCTTAAAATCTTGTATAAAACAGCCCAAAACGGCCCCCTTAAACACATATAAATCTTTTGTGTGTGTGTGTGTGTGAGAGCTTGAGCAATCCACAACTATTCTATCCTTATATTTTATCTAAAAAGAAATCTTAATACTTACCAATACGACACAAGTCTTGAAAATCTTTTTCTCCATCTTGACTTGGTCCAAACCTTGACCCAATGAGCTAGACTCCTCTTGAGTACTTGATGCGATCTTGATGCGCGAGCTCTTAAATCAACATGTGCTAGCTTCAAAACTTGACTTCGAATCTTTTGTTGAAACTAAACACCTACTAAGATCTTGATCAAATATCTGAAACTATATAAAAACAAGATCATTATTACTATAACTACATGAGTTAATCATCATCAAAACTAGAGTGATGAGCCTTTGGACAAACAGATCAAGCCTTCTCAAGGGGATTTCTTTCTCGCCTGGTTCCAAAAATTCTTTGAAGGTAGAAGACTTATAGTGTTGGGACCCTGCATGAAAGAAGGTTAAGTCTTTGGAGCTTTGGAAGCTTAAAACTAAGAGCACACTTTTGGGTTAAAGGTCTCTTAGATCTCCGAAAAATTTTCAACACTTCTTCTCTCGTACAAGGGGCTATTTATAACAAAATAGGGGTGCAACTGCCCCTTGAATTTAGCATGGCTGAATCAACTTATTAGCTTCACGCCAGGCTTGATGTAGCCTGGTAGCGAAGCTAAAAGTGAGCCTCTGGCGAAGGTAGGACATTGGAACCCACCTACATGTCTCCATTTATTGTGAGACCAAGTGGGTAGGTATAACTGCCCACTAAAGCAACTAACTCCACTATTAGAAGTGGAGTTATAACCGCTAATCCCCCCTTAGGGGACCTGAGATTGGTCAGATGACCTGAAAAAAGCTCGCGGCAGAGCTAGACAGGAGTTTCATGCGAAGTTAAAGCTTCAGGCGAAGCTATGTTCAGGGCCTCCAGCGAGGCTAGAAGTTAGCTCAATTGATAAGCTAGGTGAAGCTTCAGGCGAAGCTAGAAGGTTAGCTTAGAGCGGAGCTGAGCCATATTTTCAGCGAAGCTGGTGAGAAAGCTTCCAGCGAAACTAAAATTAGCTCTCAACGGGGCTAATTGAAGCTTCGTGTGAAGCTTGTGGCTTCGGCCCTTTTGATAAGGTTATGAACAAAACTAGCCCCCTTTTTGGGCTCACGCGTGAACAGATCTAGCCTTATAGGCCTGCTTTGACCTCTGTGAAAGGAACACCTAGAGGGGGGTGAATAGGTGTTTGTGCTAATCTAAAAACTAAATGCAAAACTAAGTGCGCTAAATGCGGAAGCTAATGCAAATCTTGTACAAACTTAATACAACACAACAAGTGTAGTCGAATTCCCCATGAAGGGCTCTGGACTAACTCCTCTTGATTCCCCTTGAATGGGTTGAGGTGCTATGTGAAGCTCTTATTGGTTAAGTATAAGTTAGGCACACACACAAGCAAACCAAGCAAATAAGGATGAATAGCAATAAGAATATATGCAAGGCAACACAAGCAAATAGATATGTATGATATGAATTATGCTCAACACAAGCAATATGATATGATGTTATGTATGATGCTTTGCACAAATAAATGAGAGAGAGAGAGTTGAGAGATATTGGATCAAACGCAAACACACGGATATGTTTCGAGGTTCGAGCCCCTAGCTCTACATCCCCGCCTACACCACCGTGTAGGATTTCCAATCCACTATACCGTCCACCGAGGACTCCCACCGAGGGAACCTTCACCGAGAAGGATTTGTACAACAATGGAGTACCTAACTCCTCTCTCAAACAAACACCTCCTCACACAAGAGGGGTAGGCCCTTAGCCAAACAACCACAACAACCAACACCTCTACCGAAGAGGGTATACAACCAAACTCCACCTCTCACAAGAGGGAGCAAACCACAAGCCTCAACCTCTACCAAAGAGGGAGCAAACTCCAACCCAATACAACAACCTCAACCTCTACAAAGAGGAAGCAACCAAGAAATCAAGGGTTTACAACAAGTGGTATATCTCAACCACAAACCTCTTTCCTTTTTCCACAAATACAAGATCCTAATAGAATAGGATAGAAGATATAGCTCAAGTGTGGAAAACACAAGTGTTTTGATCAAAGAAAATCTCTTGGGAAAATACCAAAATGATATGGAGATAAAGAACAAGAAATCAATTCCCAAAAACTTGTTTTCTTTGAAAATAACAAAACACTTAAAAACAATTAAGATTGATCTTTTGGCACTTAAAACTCTTTTGAAAACTCTTTTAAAACACTGAAGAAGTCAGGAAAAATTTGCTCTAAAAAACTTGGCCAAAAACCCAAAGAGATGGGGTTTTTATAGGCCCATCAGAAAACTAGCCGTTAGAGCTGAGCTGGCAGCTCTGACAGGCAACGGTCGACCGGCCCGGTCGACCGCCAACGGTCGAAAATATGACCGTTGGGCAACTGCGGTCGACCGGCCCGGTCGACCGAAACAAACAGAGAGCACTGTAAGTGCCCCGGTCGACCCGAGCGGTCGACCGTCCCAGTGCCTCCAAACGTGCACAGATTTGTGCACGTCGGTCGACCGGCCCGGTCGACCGACTTCACCCAAGTCGACTAGGTCAGGTTGACTAGTCGACTGATTGAAGCCTGGAACAGAAATCTGGGTCAGAAAAATAATGTAAAATATTTTTCTAAAAATCTTTTAACACTTCTAAAAATCACCAAAAATAGTTTTATCATTTTATATGGAAACACAAAGTTGTGATAAAAATTTCAAGACATATATTAATCATATAAATTCATTTTGAGTCTTGTAAAGTTTATCAAAACCAACACTTGTATTTTTATCAAACTTGATTTTTCAATACATGAATAGGGATATCAAAATAAGTTTGCTTAGCAAGTTAAACCATGTATGTATATCTAGAATACATCTAATATACATAGAAATAGAGTAAACTTGTTTTGATCTACTATTCATGAAAACCAAATCCAAAACATGAAAACGTGTGTGTTTGTGCACTTGAGCATATCAACTATACTAAGCTTTACAAATGGATCTAAAACACACTATCTAAACTATGGATACCTAAGTCCTTTTGACGATCTTCATCTTCAAGTAGACTTGCTCCAAAACTCCATCCATGGCTAGGCAATATGTGATCTTGACGCTTTGGCCCTGGAATCATCATGAAAAGCTTCTAAACACCTTGTTGAAGCTAATCACCTACTAATATCTTGGTTAATGATCTGAAACTTAAACAACACAAGATTATTAGTAAACATAACTAAATGAGTTAATCATCATCAAAACTAGAGTGAAACTAGCCGTCAGCTTGTTTGCGACTTGTTTTGGGAGTCTCGACAAGTTAGACATCATTCAGAATAATTGAAGAACCATCTGGGAGTTCATCTTTTGGAAGTGTAAACAGTATATAGAAGGATGGGTGTTCAGTATTTGATTTTTGCTTTGGACTTTCGAGGGCAACGGTCGAAAGCTGATACACACTGTATCAATTGTCTGTTGACAGCACAATTTAGTTGTCGACAGGTGTAGCTTTGCAGTGGCTAAAAATTGATCGTTGTATACTGCACTGTCAACAGTTGATTTAAACCGTTTACTATTTATTCAAATCTAAAACATATATTTTGTGTTAATTCCATTAATTTGGATTTTGTAATGGTTATTTTTAGTAAACATATAAATAGGGGTATCATTTATGACCCTAATAAGATAGTTTTTTTAGCTTTAATTATTTACATCTGTTTAGAAAAGTTTTGGAAAGATTTCAAGTTTATATTCAAAGTTTAAGTTTTAGAGGTTTGAAAACAAGTTTTGGGAGAAATTTTGTTTGAGCTGCAAATTTTCTTATCTTCAAAGAAGTTTTTCCAATTATTTTCTTAAGAGCTTGAATTCCAAATTTTCAAGTTTCTTACACAAGCTTGAGTCATCATCTCCATCTATTCTATAGAAGCCTTGTTTTGTGAGAAGTTCATTGTTTATGGTCAAGAAGAGATCACCAAGTATTTTAACCTTTATTCTACAACTTGTGGAGGTTGCGGCCTCTGACGGGTTTTTGTATTGTGTTCTTGCAGAAACAAGTGAGGAAACTTGTAGGTGTTGTGGCACCAAGTGATCTTGAGGGATCATGCTTGTGGAAATCCTTCATTGCGATGAAGCCGGGAATTCAGAACAAACCTCGAAATAATTCTCTCGTGTTTTTTATTACTCTATTTTCTCTCAACTCTACTCTACTCACTTGTGTGTGTGTGTGTGTGTGTGTGTGTGTGTGTGTGTGTGTGTGTGTGTGTGTATATATATATATTATATATATATATATATATATCTTGTTTATATAATAGTCTATATTTTATGATATATAGTTTGTATGCTTCCACTTGTTTGAATCAAGAAGACTATTAAAGCATCTTAACTTTTATTTATGAGGAATCTTAAGGAAAAGTTTGGAGCCCTTCACTAGGAATTTGGCTTCACTTAGTCAATATTTGTGTAATAGATTTTAGTAATTAAAGTTTCAAATTTCACAGTTGATTAGCACTTCATCTTTTCACCCCTCTAGGTGATTTCACACTGGTGGTTGCTCCTCAAGGTGAGGAGGACCCAATGTTCTCTGTGGTATATGCCTGCTTATTGGATGGTGAAAGGCTTGTTCCTCCAGTGGTTGCGATGGCCTTACCTTTAGAGGTTGCGCCATTTACAGCTCGCTTTCTTGGAGCCATGGTCGATCTGGAAGAGACTTTTTAGGGGGTTTTTTTGTGAGAGATCTTGAGTGTAAAGATTTAGATCTCAACGAAAACACTAATTTATGATGGAGATTTTTAGTTCTGAATAAACAAATGATCGATCCACAAGCAAGAGTATGTGTTTGGTGTATAAGTGCTCAATAATCAACATAACCTAGAATATAGAATGAGACAAGATATTTTTATGTGAAAATTCAATTTAGAAAAAATCACGGAGAGGAGGAGAAAGATTCCCTATAATACTCCAATTTTACAGGAATTACAGGTAGCTCGGATGTAAACGAAGAAGAGAGGTTTCAATAGAAGCTTATGGCTGTAGAGGTCCCTCCGACTCGCCTCCCTCTTGCTGGATAAGAAGGTATACTGTGCTGCTGAGGCGGATGAGGCGTTCGTAAGATCTGCGCGACTGCACGATCTTCACATGCGGATCTATTGTGACGATCGCGATTGATGGCACAATGGTTGAGATTGCATGCAGAAAATTTCGTAACTTCCATGTTGAGCGCATGGGCATTACATGTCTTCAACATGGGTGAGGAGAGGCGGCATGATTGTAGGTGAAGATCTCGACGACCGTTATTGGGATTCTCCAGGTGAGGTAGGGAATATAGAACCGTAAAAAACTCCATAAGGATGCCTCTAGCACGAGAGTATCACTCCGAGATGACTCTAGATGGCGGAGCTCTATCGATTGATTAAAGTTCAGGTTGAAATGATTATGGGAACTGTAGATGCTCTCAGGAAGGTTTGATGCGGAGGTGGCAGTCGAATCGCTTGCGAGAACTTCAAAAAAAATATCTTGGTGGCTAGGACACGTGTCAACATCCTGTCAGGGGTCAAGTTTTTATCACAACACACAAAATGATCAAAAGTCACATAGAATCACTGAGAAATATGAAGGAAAAAAATTGTCTTGAAACAAGAAGATGCAAAGTTGAAAAAAGTTTGATTCTAAAACTGAGGATGCAAAATTGTATGATGTACCTTATTATCTAGATTTGATCTAGCCCGGTCGTCGGTTGCCTAATCCATCATCAACAGTCATGATAGATCTAGATCTACGGTCACTGGATCTATCTTCAGCAGTAGCGATAGGCTAGAGCTAGCGCAGCCACCAGATTTATCTTCAGCAGTCGTGATGGATCTCCCTCGTATTGAAAACAAAGAGATAATTGATAGATCTCTTGCTGGGTTGAAAAGAAAGAGGATTTGGTTGGGATCAGGTGGAAAACAATCCAAAAAGGTGTGAAAAGAGAGGAAAGGAGATCATTGGTGGTAGTGAGGGAGGAGACGGGTGAAGAGAGAGAGAGGAGAGAGAGATGTTCTCAAGTCGGGCCTTTTCTAATAGAGATACTGAGTAACCATAAGGGAAGAGAGGATCTAATCCCGATATGGAATGGAGGGAGGGAGAAGGAAGAGACGATGATACGAAGAAAGGGAGCAGAGCTGGGGACTTTAAGGGGGATCTATGGTTAATTTGGGGGCAAAGGAGAGAGATGAGGGCTATGGTTAATTAGAGATGAGAATGGATCGGACTGGGCTACATCGGGCCATGTCAATTACTGACTCATATTAAACTAGGCAGGTTTTGGGCCAGTTTAGATTTTATTTGGACATTAATGGTCTACCCAAAGAATGCACATTTCTTTTTGAGCCAGCCATGGGCATTAGGGCCAGCCTACCAAAATTAACTTGTACAGAGAAAAAATAAAGGGAGATTTTGCTACAGCCCCCTATGTCAAGTCATAATTAAGAAAAAACTCATTTTCATAATTTTATCGCTTCAGCCACCTCCTTTTTTAAGCCAACCAAGTGTGCTCATGTGTTAAGTGCATAAGCGCTTCTCAGCGGCGAAAGACGCAAATACCCTGCAGTAGTTGCTTCGAAAAAAGCGGACTGCTTTTAAAATACGTACATTGGTCCCTATTTCTGATGACTGCTACCATGATTGCAGTTTTCATAAAAATACCCTATTTCTAAGAACTATGACTATGACTGCAATCCTCACAAAAATGTCATGTTTCTGAGTCTTTATAAGATAACGATCATGATCGCAGTCCTCATAATGAGGACTGCGACCATGATCACAGTCCTCACAAAAATTTCTTGTTTTTTAGTCTTTATAGGACTGCGACCATGATCGCAGTCCTTATTATTAGGGCATGTTTCTGAGTCTTTATAGAACTGTGAACTTGATCACAATCTTCACAAAAATATCTTATTTTTTAGTCTTTATTAGACTAGGATCATGATCATAGTCCTCACAAAAATACAATTTTTCAGCCTATATTAGGACAGCGACATATGATCACAGTCCTTATAAAATGCCCTAATTTTCAATTAATAAAAAGACTGTGACCATAGTCGCAGCCTTCTAATAAAGGATTGCGACTATAAGTCGCAATCCTCATATCAGTATCACCATAGCAGACTCTTGTCACCGACATCGAATGATCCCCAATTTTTCCTGATCTAGATACCACATCGATCACAAAATCAAACAAAACTCATCGCAAGCACGAGCAAACGAGATCAGCAAAAGGTCGATCCAAAAAAAATCGGTCCAAGAGCTCTGCCTCCTAAGACGCCCGGGAGGGGTTCCCCGCCCCCTTCCAACCCCGATGATGACTTGACCACACAGGTTGATCCGCGAATTACTCTGTGTCAGAGTCAGGGTTGAGGGGAGAGCAATGTTGGAGGCGATGAGAAAGAGTAAAGGAGGAAATGAAAATATATAAAGAAATGGTGATTGTGAGGAATCAATTTATACTGACATGGATAAGACTGTAGTGAATAAAATTATGAAGTTGAGTTTTTTTTCTAATTATGAAGCAAAGTAGATTGCTGTAGCGAAATTTTCCAAAATAAATGTCATCAAAATCTAGTAAAAAAAAAACCAAATACTAGTTTAATAACTTTTCTTTCTCTTCCTCCCAGTTTTAATTTTCAATTAAACAATCATTGGTTAATACTGTTGGCCCAGAGGCCCTTCACTCTAGTTTTAATGATGATTAACTCATGTAGTTATAGTTTACTGATAATCTTGTGATATTTAGTTTCAGATATTTGATCAAGTTATTAGTAGGTGATTAGCTTCAACAAAGGTATTTTGGAGCTTTCACATGGTGATTCAAGAGCTCGAGCGTCAAGTTTACATCTAGCACTCGGTTGGAGTCAAACTCGGTGGATCGCGTTTGGATCGAGTCTGCTTGGAGACGGAGTTCTATATGAAGACCTCAGTTTGTGTAGTTAAGATTTTGTTTGGATTTTTTGTTAAAGATTAGATAGTGTGATATGCTCAAGTTCACAATACACGCACAAGTTTCATGTTTTGGTTTTCGGTTTAACCGATCTTGGTTTTCATGAATAGATAGAATCAAAATAAGTTTACATGGTTTAATATATATTAGATTTGATCTATATACATCTATATTTCATCTATTTAGAAAAACTTATTTTGATAAGACTATTCATGTGTTTGGAGTTTTGTATTTAAACAAAACTTATTTTTGGATTTTATGTCAAAAACATAGATACAATTCTTTACATATATATTGGATTCTATTCATATACAATACGTTTCAAAGTTATTTCAATATCATATTTTTGTATTTACATGTGTTTTAGAGAAAGCGAATTTCCATTTCAAAATCTAAGTTTTGGAAAATACGAATTTTTTTTAAGGCAAAATTTCTATCTCACAAAAATGGTTCAATTGTTTGAAATATGTGTTGAATTTTTATCACACATATTTGTATTTCAAAGATATAATAAGAACTGATTTTTGTAAAATTTATGTGATTTTATGGGATTTAATTGATAATAAAAAGACAAGTTTTTAAATCCTATAATGGCTGGACTGGTTGTCTGCCGGTCGACCGGGCCGGTCGACCGAGGCAGGAGTCAGTCGATCGGGCCGGTCGACCGATGTGCACAGGACGTGTACGCAGTCAGGCTGGTGGGCCAGTCGACTGGATCGGTCGACCGCCAGAGAGCCTCTGCTCTCTGGAAAAGGCCCCGGTCGACCGACCCGGTCGACCGGCAAAGAGCTTTGCTCTCTGTATCCAGCTTCGGTCGACCTGCCAGA
The DNA here is from genome assembly GCA_038442645.1 of Agave tequilana. Classification (NCBI taxonomy): domain Eukaryota; kingdom Viridiplantae; phylum Streptophyta; class Magnoliopsida; order Asparagales; family Asparagaceae; genus Agave; species Agave tequilana. The sequence goes on along the minus strand of JAVJIF010013401.1, from coordinate 140,892 downwards.
GAGCCGTTGCTCTCTGGATCTAGTCCCGGTCAACCGGGAAGTCGACCGGTAGGCTCAACGGTCAAAAATTTGACCGTTGGCCGGTCGACCGGCCGTCGACTGGAAGGGCAAAAATGCCCTTGCCTGTTGCCAACGGGCAGATTTGAAATGGGGCTATAAAAACCCCATTTGAGTTGGTTTTTGAATAAGTTTTACAAGAGTAAAAATTTTCATTCTTTCTAGTGTTTATACACAAGTTTTCAAAAGAGTTTTTAAACCAAAGATTTGATCTTTATTTGTTTTAAAAAAAGGGTTGAAAAAATCAAGGAAAAGAGAAGTCTTTGGGTTTGTTTTTTATCTTCATTTTTATACCTATTTTAGAAGTTTTCCCAAGAATTTTTCTGTATTTTTGATTTCCAAACTCTTTATTTTTCTCACACTTGAGTAATCTATCTATCCTATCTATTAGGATCTATTTTGTAGGAAAATTAGTTTGTGGTCTTTGAGATCACCAAGTTGTAAACCTTCCATCTTTGTGATATCCCTCTAGTGAGAGGTGATTGTATTGATATCCCTCAAGTGTGAGGTGATTGTGAAAGTGGTATTTGTATCCCTCTAGTGAGAGGTGAAGATTGAGTTGGAATCCCTTAAGTGTGAGGTGATTATTGTTGGTGTTGGCTTTGTGCCTATCCCTCATTTGTGAGGTTGATATTTGTTTGGCTTTGTGCCTTTCCTCTAGTGAGAGGTTGTATTTGTTGAGAGAAGAGTTGTGTACTCCCAAATTGTATTTGCCCAAATCCTCAGTAGAGGTTTCCTGTGTGGAAAGTCCTGTGTGGACGAGTTAGTGGAAATCCTTCTGTGCGAAGGCGGGGACGTAGAGCTGTGTGCTCGAATCTCGAGACATATCTTGTTGTTTGCGTTTGATCCACTTCCTCTAACTCTCTCTCTTTCATATTGTTCCTTGCATTGATTCATATTGTTCATTCATATTTATATGCTTGGTATTGATTGTTTTTGTGTCTCACTTGTGTTCAACTAAGAGAGCTTTACATAGCACCTCAACTCTTATTTAGAGGAATTTAGAGGAGATACTCCAGAGCCCTTCACCGGGAATTCGGTTACACTCTTTGGTTACACTAAGTGTGTTGCAATTAGTTCTTAAATTTCGCATTATTTGTCATAGATTAGCCTTACACCTATTCACCCCCCTTCTAGGTGTACTTTCAAATACCCCTGTTAAATTATAAATATAGACAAAATATCTCCCAAGTCTCGTAATATAGTTTTACTAATTAATAATCATAGATTAATTCACAATTAAAAATATAAACAAAATATCATTTTTTTAACCAAACTGTTATAAACAGCAACCAGCAAATAAATAAATAAGAAATATTGACTGAAATCTAAAGAAAGTACCAAATGAACTCAACTAGCTGCAGGACGCTGAAAAATTAGTTGTTTATCTTTGGACATAGATTCACTATGTTTACCACATTCAAAGAAACCCATGAAAAGAATCAACAAAAAAAATTATCATACTTGTCCATTAAGAAATCTAAGGCAAAACTCAGCTTTATAGTTAAGCTACAGCTAGAAAAAAATTATATAACATATAATCTTTCTACAAAAATTATAATCCTTAATCAAAATTAAGAAGAATCGATGAATAGAAGTTAAAAATTCTCACAGAATTTTAGTCTAACTGATTCAATGCAGTAGTTTTTTTCATTGATCACAAAGGTCATGACATCATGAACAGAATTTACAAACCAAGAAATCATAACTTTTAGTCGGATACACTACAAGAGATTAACAATCGTACCAACAAACCAAGAATTCCATGAACCATGCTCCAAACAAGAAAGGAAAAAAATGCATCTTCATCTCCGTTTGCAAGAATAAACACTCTATTCTTAATATCTTCTAATTAAATAGACACATAAATAGAAATAAATCAACATCCAATGTAGAGTATAACTTGATGCAATTATCATCACACATGAGCCAAGGAAAGGACCCAGAACAAAGTTACAAGAAAATTCCGAAAGCAAATAAATAAGACGGGTATCAAAGAAATGTGCAGGCATTCCATCAAACACTTCATATACAAGAAAAAATTGCGACAAAGAAGCATACTTGTGCTTCCAACAGAAGCAAGTAAGAAGTAGAACCCAATGAGGGTGAGCTTTGGGCAATCTTGGACTCTGTGAGGAAGTAACTAGAAGATGAGTGATTGAGGCTCAACCTGCATAGAAAATGTAAAGTTTAGAAATGAGGATTAAGAACGTGTTAGGCTTCTTAATACTACCGGTATAATAAGTGGCTATGCGAGTCGTGATTTATAAGGAGGGACTGCAAATTGAAACGTTAAGTAAGTTCTTTCTAAGTTACTGACTCCGATTAAATAATTTCTTCTTAGTTTTTGAAAAAAAGGAAAGAGAAGAGTTAAGTTGGAGTAGATGAGAAGATAAAAGAAGGTGATATTATTAGTGTTTGGAAGTGTATCTAAACTAAGTTAAAAAGAAAGAAAAATAAAGAAAGAAAAAGTGTTGGTTTTTAGAACCATTTTAAACTAAGAAATTAAAAGAAATAAAAACTAAAGAATACTTACCCCCTTTAAGCTTGCTTTACTTCTGATCCGTATCGATGACTTACCTTAGCTTGAAGGCGATCACAGTATGACATATAAGATTTTCCCAACTCCAAATCGGTCTATCAAAAGAAAAGTGCAAGCAGAAAATAATACTAAACTATTACACGATTAGAATAGATATCCATCACCATAAGCTAACATTGACACATGCAAGGTCAAGACATATTCGACGCTATCGAATTCATATGGATTACAATTCATCTCAGAGGCAAGTAAAGCAAAAACAAGAAGAAAAAAAAAGATTTTGATTAAATAGAAAAAATGATGAAAGAAATGGTAGACAGTTACATTATTGTCACTCTAAATACACCTTTCTCTTTTTAACATGAATCTCTTTCTAGCCTAAGCTTACAAAGAAACAAAAATTACACAAAAAAAAAAAAAAAACAAAAAACAAAATTCAAGCTAAAACTAAAGAGAAAAGCCTAATTCTAAACTCTTTGCTAGAGTGGTGTCCGTCTTCATCTGAAAAATACAGTATTTATAGGAGTAATAGAGTGGGGAAGAGTGTACGAAGATAGGGAAGCTAATGCTCCCCAACTGCTTCAACCACGCCACGGAAACGCGGCTTTCCGCGGCCAAGATCTGGCCAACTAGCCAGATCCAAGGGCGCTGGTTTTGATTCTTCCGACATCTCCTTTTATCCATTTGGATTTTCGGTTTTTTATCTGGATTTGGCAATATCCCTATTGATCTTTAAGTTAACCAAATGGATCTATAAAAATCCGAATTTAACTGGCTTTCATTTGGTGTTATCTTCTCTGATACTCTCTGATCTTGGCTAATCCCCATAATCTTCTGAATATCTCTCCCAATCCTTGATGTTGATTTTAACTCATTTAAATCAGAATTTAAGTGGGATTTTGGGCTCTTTTTCTCTCCTTCTTCATTAAACAAGGCATACACACATTTAGACAATAAATAGGACTAAATATCAAAGTTTATTAAAAATAAATGTGGGAATGTAATACTAAATATGCAAACTATGTGTACAATCACACCCCCACACAATATTTTGCTCATCCTCAAGCAAAACAAATAAAAAGTAAAACAGAACAAATCTAAACTCATTTTCGTAGGAATCACGGTTGTACTTAGCACGTGCAACAAGCCATTAAACCTCTAAATTATCCCTAATTGACGAGTTTTGTCTCGAGAGGGTTTCTAGTGAATTACACCCACAAAATTCATAAAGGAAAGAAAAATAAAGTGTTAGTATTTTTGAAAACGCATTCTCAAAGAGAGAATATTTGTAGAATTTTTGCAAAAAAATTCAAGTAATCTATAAGTCATAGGAATACCAAACTATTCATTTCTAAACTTAGTCTCTATTCAGAAACTTGTCATCAATTAAGGTAAAGACTAAAACTGTATTTTTCATCTAGTCTATTATTTTACCCTAAGTCATATGCACTTTTGTGATCGTGAATAATTAACTGAGGATTCTTCAACTCTAACTCTTATATCTTATTTTTACATATTATGAAGTTCACCTAGAGGAGGGTGAATAGGTGACTAGCTAATCAATGATAAATAATGCGGAATTAAAAACTATTTAAGCAAATTAGAACTATTAAGCTAAACACACAAAGTATAATACAAGAGTGTAACTGAATTCCCGGTGAAGGGCTTTCCTCAAGATTCCTTTAGATAAGAGTTGAGGTGCCACTATGGCTCTCTTGGTTGAATACAAGTGTGAGCAAACAATCCCAAGCATATATCAATAAGGCACAAGATATATCAAGCATATAAAGATATAAGCAATGTAAGCATGCAAGATATAAACACAAGTGAGAGATAGGGAGAGAGCAATTGCAAATACGGAAGATTTGTTTTGAGATTTGAGCACCCTTACTCTACGTCCCCGCCTTCAACACTATGAAGGATTTCCACTAAAAATGATTCCATCGGATCACTTGGTGCCACAACACCTACAATGAGTTCACACTAGAACTCCTTAGACTCACTAGTTCCTCTCTTGTTCAAGAACTACACACGCAATCACACTAGCTTGCAAAATTCGCAGCTCTACACCGAGCTCCCACAAGAACTCGAAACAACACGAACCCGCAAGTTCTCCTCCTCAATACAAAGTAGAAACACTTTAGCGATCTCAACACTTTGATCACCTCAAACACTCTCACAACAAAGATCCCCAGAGGAATGATATAGTAATAGATAGCTCAAGTATGTGTGAGAAAAACTAGGATAGATTTGGTGGTTAAAAACTCAAGAAATCTCTTTTGAAAAACACTCTTGAAAACTCTCCTTTTAATATGAAAGTTTTAGCTCTAAAATAAGTGAAGATAAACACTTAAGAGGTAGGAAAAACTAGCTTGAAAACCCTCTTCAAATCTTGTTCAAAATAGCCCAAAACAACCCTATATAAATAGGCTCAAAAAACTAGCCGTTGGGGAAACTCAACAGGAAATCCTGCTGCCGATGACCGCCTGGTCGACCGGGCAGGATCCAGAGGTAGAGCTCTCTGGCCGGTCGACCGCCTGGTCGACCGGGGCCAGATCAAGAAAGCAGATCTCTCTGGATGGTCGACCGCCCGGTCGACCGGCCCACCAGCCAATTTGACCGTGCACGTTTGTGCACATCGGTCGACCGCCCGGTCGACCGACTTCTGGCTTGGTCGACCGTGCGGTTGACCGCCATACAGCCTGGTCAGCAAACGTGGGATTGAAAACTTAGATTATTAAATGCCAATTAAATCCCATAATTTCTCATATATTCTACAAAAATAAGTTCATTAACATACTTTGATAAACAAACATGTTTGATTAAAAATCAATACATATTACAAACATTTTGAACTATTTTTGTGATATAGAAATTTTGCCTTAAATAAAAATCTGTATTTTTCAAAAATAATCTTTTATTTGAAAAACGATTTTTCAAAACTTCTCCAAATAATAAAACAAGATATTTTAAACACTTTTGAAGTTTAGTGTGTATGGATATGATCCAATACACATAAAATGAAATATCTATGTTTTTGACAATAAGCTCTAAAATAAGTTTTGATAAATTCAAAACGGTATTTTTCTAAATACAAAACTATCTTATGAAAATACATATAAATTTTGTGTGTGTGTATATGAACTTGAGCATTCCACAACTAATCTATCCTTTACATTTCATCTAAAAATAATTCTTAACACTTACAAACTTGACATAAGTCTTCTCTTGAAAATCTTCTTCTCCTTCTTTACTTGGTCCAAACTTTGATCAATGAGCTAGACTCCTCTTTGAGTACTTGATGCGATCTTGATGCACGAGCTCTTGAATCAATACATGCTAGCTCCAAAACTTGACTTCAAATCTTTTGTTGGAGCTAAATACCTACTAAGATCTTGATCAAATATTTGAGACTAAATAAACACAAGATCATTAGTACTATAACTACATGAGTTAATCATCATCAAAACTAGAGTGATGGGCCATTGGGCCAACATATTATGGCAGCAATATCCCTTAGTTCTATTAGGCTTTCTAATTCGCTCATGTAGCGAACCTTTAGTCGGTGACTCCCAAACCAAACGGTCTTAGGGTACCGTGTAAGAAAATACTCGAGAACTTAAGAATTTGAGCAAATAAGCCCGCAAAATTAAGAGTTTTTATTTATACTTTGGACTACTTTTAGACGTGAATACTTATGCTTTATGAGGCATAAATACCCAGCTTAATCAGAGGATTATCTGTGTGTGTGTGTGTGTGTATATGTGTGTAGTTAATAAGGCATAAGAATCTTTGTTTCTGAACCCTAAGTGTGAAAGTGTATAAAGTATGCATATTTCACAAAGGTAAAAATCAAGACTAAATTACTTTTCTAATTTTTTTCTTAAAATTAGAAATCAAACAAATAATCTTATTTTGACCAAGTATAAGAAATCCTAATTATGATTCTCCTATTCCTTAAAATTAACTTAATTTCTTATAAAAAATATTATTTCTCTTTTCAAAAGTTTTTAAAAGAAAAGAAAAGATTTTCTATATATAAATAAAAAAGAAAAACCTATGTTATGTTAGAACCCTCCCCACACTTATCTCATGCATTATCCTCAATGTATGAATGAATGCATATATGCATGAAAAAAAAGAAAGGGAAGAAAAAATGTTACCTCAAGGTGGTGGTTCCGGTGGTGATCAGATTGGGCCAAGCGTTGCTGCCTAATCTAAATAATGTGGAGTTTTAAAGAACCCACCTTTAATGACCTCTTTCTTATTTACATTGTTACAACTCCTAGACTGAATATGATCATGCATGATCATCTTATTAAAATCATCCCAGTTATATGACCAATCTTGGAATATCATATTGATCAATACCTAGGTCCAACAAAGGAATATGAATCAAAAAATGGCTGATTTGGGTTCAAGAGTGTAAGAAACGGGAACCAATACTGACTCGAGAATATAACTCAAATCAAGTTTAGGTTCGAGAGTTGGATTTGGTTCAAAAGTTGCAATCAAAGAATTGAAATTCAAATTCTTTTCCTATCAATGGAATGTGACTTTCCAAAATTGATGGTTTATGTTTTAAATTTATAGGTATAGGAATCAGTATTGGCTCGAGAATTTGGTCTAAATCAGGTAAGGATACTCGAGTCAACATAGATTCAAAATTGAAACTGAATCACAAAGTTGTGGATCGGTGTCACATTCACAATCAAGTTCAATTTTCTTTAAGTTAAAACTTGTCAATTTGTCCAAAGTTTGGGATTGGTCATTTCAAAATGTTGTGGTGGAATTGAATCTTCATTAAAGTTATTTTCAAAACACCATGATTCTTGGTTTCTATCAATTGAAAATCGGGAATAGTCAAAAATTGGGTAGGAAGAGCTTTCTCATTCTTATCTTTAATTGTGCCGACCAAATGACTCATTTGTACTTCTAACCTAATGATAGACTAGGTACAATCAAAATTTACTTGCATGAAATTATTTTGGTACTGAATCAAGTCTTCTATACTCTTTTCTAAGTCAATAGGTTTTCTTTTTGTTATGGTGGGACTTGGAAAATGGAATAAGGATCTTAGATTTGAAAATTTGAGGGGATTGCGAGTCCTTCATGTTTTGAACTTGTCGCTCGAACTCATGCAAAACTTCTAGAATCTTTTCCAATTAGATTTTCCTCTATCAGTTGATCTAGAAAAGAAGAAGTTGAATGTTGGTAAGGTGGTTGATAAAATGACTCGGAGGAGTTATATCTCCACTGACTCGGTGAAGAGTGAAAATAATTATTTTTCCAGTCTTGTTCATAATATTGGGATTGGAACATGTGCTGATTCAGATAAAACCAATCTGGCATACTTGATTGGTTAAAATTATGTAATATCGGGTTAGTGATATCCGAGATAAAAGAGCTCATGGTAAAATATAGATTACTATTGAAGTTGAAAAAATTGTGGTTATAATCTATTTCGCACAAACAATAATAAAGACAAAAATAAATAATCAAACAGAAGAAAGAAAAATCTATCATAAGTTAGGGTAGGCCTTAGACCTAGACGACACCTAACAGTTTGACTGTCCAAGAGAGGTATATTGTAGCAATCTGTCCACAAATTAATTGGTCAGGTAGGGCTAAGATTAGTTGGAGGTGTTCGTGCCTAAGCAACGAGCCTACTTATGTCATATCACTATTCTTTGAGGTTTCGCCTCTCAATCTCCAACCTTTGATACTGATTTGACTAGAGTCAAACTATAACAACTTTTTCCTTAGGACAATCTCTTAATGAGTCCGAGATATCCCTAGGGCCATCATCTACTCAATTTAAGTTAGAATTGGGTTAGTGAGTGAGAAGATGGTTTTCGGCCCAAGGAAGGGTAATGACTTCTGAAAGTATACCTAGAGGAGGTGAATAGGTGTAGTGCTAATCCAATGCCAAATGATGTGAAATTTAAAAACTAATTGCTAACACACACTATATGTAACTAATAGTGAGACAGAATTCTCCATAAAGGGCTCTAGAACTGCTCCTCGAGATTCTTTTAAATTAAGAGTTGAGGTGCTTTTAATAGCTCTCTTGGTTGAACACAAGTGTGATCACACAAACAATATCTAGTATATATATGAATATGAACAATATATAGAAATGCAAGATATGAGAGAGAGAGAGAGAGAGAATAGATCAAACAAAAACACAGTGATATATTTCAAGGTTCAAGCTACTGCTTTACGTCCCCGCCTTCACACAGAAGGATCTCCACTATGTCCACACAGGACCTCCCACAAAGGGACCTCTATTGAGGAATTACAACTCAACACTTGGAGTACACAACCCCTCTCTTAAACACAAATACCTCTACACAAGAGGTGGGCATTAAGCAAAGAAGAAAATATAACTTAGTGATCACTAAAATCACAAATAAATTTTCTCACAAAAACAAGATACTAAAGACAAATATAGAATTGACTGGCTCAAAAAAGTGAGAAATCAAAGTATTTGAAAAAGAAACAATAAAGAAAATTCTTGAAAAAAACTTCTTGATAAATGTAAGAATTGAAGAATAAAATAGAATTCCCAAAACTTGTATTTCTTTCATTTTTTCAAAACTTTGAAAATAAATAAAGATAGAAAATTTTGGAGCAAAAACTCTTTTGAAAATATTGTTAAAACACCTGAGAAGGTGGGAAGAATTGATCTTGAAAATCTTAATGAAAACTGACCTCAAAGACCCATTTTTATAGGAGTCTTAAAATATAGCTGTTGGGATCCAGAACAGATCAAAAGTGACCTATCGGTTGACCGCCCGCTCGACCGCCAACGGTCGAACTTGTTACCGTTGTGGTTGTCGGTCAACTGCCCCAAGGCAAACTGCCTGTCGGTTGACCACTCGATCGACCAAGGCCAGAACCAGAGAGTTCTCTGTGGGTCGGTCGACCAGCCGGTCGACCAGGGACAGATCCAGAGAGCAGACTCTCTGGATCGGTCAATCGCTAAATCCTGTGCACATCTGTGCACGTCAGTCAACCGGTTAGTCGACCGAGCCAGACTTCGGTCGACGGGTCGGTCGTCCATTAGCGACCCTCAGCCAGAGTTTATAAGTTGAAATATTTAGTCTTTTAATTACCTATAAATTTCTATAAAATGAAATAAAATCTACAAAAATGAGTTCATGTAAATATTTGAAGTACAAATATGTGTGATCAAAAATCAACACATATAATAAACTATTTGCACTATTTTTTGAGGCATGAAAATTAAGCTTTAAAAACAAAAATCGTATTTTCCAAAACTTTAAATTTTTGAATTGAAAATACGCTTTCTCTAAAACTTGTATAAGTACAAAAATAAGATATCACTTTTGAAGCATAGTGTGTATAGATAGAATCCAATACACATATAAAAGATATATCTATGTTTTTAACATTAAATCCAAAATAAATTTTGTTAAAAGTAAAACTTAAAACACATGAACTAAAATCATCAAAATAAGTTTTTAGACAATATGAAACATAAATATATATGGATGAAATCCAATATACATTAAAACAAGTAAAACTTGTTTTGATTCTATCTGTTCATGAAAACTAAAGAAATGTTCTTGAAAATTCAAAATGGTTAAACCGAAATCAAAACTTTTAAACTTGTGTATGTGTTTACTTGAGCATATCAAAACTATCTTTACACAAGATCTAAACAAAACTAAACAAACCTAAACCAAAGTCTTTTTGTAGATCTTCTTTTCTAAGATGACTCGATCCAAACTCGATCTATAGAACTTGACTCCCCTTGAGTACTAAATGCGATCTTGGCGCGCGAGCTCTTGAATCAATACGTGTTAGCTCCAAAATTGGCTTTGAATCCTTTGTTGAAGCTAAACACCTATTAAGATCTTGATCAATAACTGAAACTTAATAAACATAAGATCATTAGTAACTTAACTTCATAAGTTAGTCATCAAAACTAAGGTGAAGGGCCTCTGGGCCAACAACGTCTTCACCTTATCTTGTTTATAGGTTAAGCCCTTAATCATTTTAGTGCAAGTATATAACAAAAAGTAACACTCAAGCAATATATCATACAAGTGTGTTTCCTATGCTATATGTAATGCACACATACCTTTACTCATGCACTCTTCAACAATAATGTAAAGGTAAATAAATTAAACAAATACCTAAATGCAAGTCTAATCATTTTTTAGCAATTACAAATAATGTTTTACTGTTGAGTTAGAAAAAGTGAACATAGTAAGTTAAACAGATAAACTAATAACTGCAGAGAGCTAATATCTAAAATCAAGCAATTTGCAAGAAAGCAAGTCATCAGTGCTCCCTACTTTGTCACGTAAATACGGCTTTAGCCGTGTTTCTGTGGCAGTAGTTAGGTCCCGTGAGCTCTACTTTCAAGAGCAGAGGCTCAGGTATGCTATATATCTACTATAACTATTGCTTTCCTGAAGTCATCCCCTGCAAACAAAAATAGAGAAGAAAGTTAAACCGTTAAGTAAACTTAAAAAGAAAACTTATTGTCCCTCCCCAGCAATGGCGCCAAAATTTGATTGAGGCTCAACCTGCACCGGAAATATAGAGTTTAGAAATGAAGATTAAAATGTGCTACGTTGCTCAATACTACGGCTATAACAAGTGGCTATGTGGGTCGTGATTCACAAGGAGGGAGTATGATGAAAGTATTAAGTTCTTTCTAAGTTATTAACTCCAGTTAAATGGTTTCTTCTTAGTTTTTGAAAGAAAGAGAAGAGAAGAGTTAAGTCAGAGTAGAAGAGAAGATAAAAGAAGATGATGTTGTCGGTATTTGAAAGTGCATCTAAACTAAGTTTAAAAGAAAGAAGAATAAAGAAAGAAAAAGTGTTAGTTTTTAAAAAGATTCTAAACTAAGAAATAAAAAGAAATAAAAACTAAAGAATACTTACCTTCTTGAAGCTTGCTTTACCTCTGACCCTATCAATGAATTATCTTGGCTTGAAGATGATCACAGCATGGCATACAAGATCTTCCCAACTCTAAATCGGTCTATCAAAAGAAAAGTTCAAGCAGAAAAGAATACTAAATTATTAAACGATTAGAAATAGATATTCATCACAATAAGCCATCAGTGGCACTTGCAAGGGCAAGGCATATTCGACGCTATCGGATTCATTTGCATTACAAATCATCTCAGAGGCAAGTAAAGCAAAAAATAAGAAGAAAAAAATAAGCTTTTGATTAAATAGAAAAAATGATGTAAGAAAGGATAGAAAGTTATATCGATGTCACTCTCAATACAACTCTCTCTTTTTAACTTGAATCTCTCTAACCTAAGCTTACAAAGAAGCAAAAAATTACATAAAGAAAAACAAAAGGCTAAGTTAAAACTAAAGAGAAAAACCTAGTTCTAAACTCTCTGCTGGAGTGATGCCCATCTTCCTCTAAAAAATGCAGTATTTATAGAAGAAATGAAGTAGAGAAGAGCGTATGAAGATAGGGGGAGCTAATGCTCCCCCAACCACTTCAACCAAGATGTGGAAACGCGACTTTCCGCGGCTAAGATCTGGCTAACTGGCCAGATCCAATGGTGCATGGTTTTGATTCTTCTGATATCTCTTTTTATCTGCTTAGATTTTCAGTTTGTTATTTGGATTTGGGGATATCCATGTTGAACTTCAAGTTAACCAAATGGATCAATAGAAATCTGAATTTAACTGGTTTTCATTTGGTGTTATCTTCTCTGATACACTCTGATCTTGACTTATCCCTCTAAATCTTCTGAATATCTGTCCCAATCTTTGATTTTAATTTAAACTCATTTAAATCAGAATTTAAGTGGGCTTTTAGGCTCGTTTTCTCTCCTTCACCATTAAACAAGACATGCACATATTTAGACAATAAATAGGATTAAATAGCAGAGTTTATTAAAAATAAATGTGAAAATGTAATATTAAATATGCAAACTATGTGTACAATCACTAAGATAAGAGTCGGATTGAGAATGGGTTGTAACGGCCCTATTTTAATTACTAAATTATACTAATCAATTCCATAATCTTTATAAGCATCTCCAGACTGATCCGAAATTTTGGCAGCATCTCCTTTATAATTAGGAGTCTGCCCTAATATATTCTTAACAAGTTTTCGGCTGATAGCACTTATCAACTTCAAAGCTTAAATTTAAACAACTCACCTCATATACTATATATGTCTATGAGAATATATTTCTTAATAGTGTCAATATATCTTTTACTTACTCAAGAACTGAGGTCCAAAATCAAGTTTCTGGTCAATATAAACACAAACATCCCAAATCCAACTTCAAGTCTGTTGGCCCAGAGGCCTTTTATCTTAGTTTTGATGATGACTAACTTATGAAAGTTTGTTTACTAATGATCTTGTGTTTAATAAGTTTCAGATATTGATCAAAATCTTAGTAGGTCATTAGCTTCAATAAAGGATTCAAAGTCAGTTTTGGAGCTAACACATGTTGATTCAAGAACTCGAGCATCAAGATCGCATCTAGCACTCGGTTGGAGTCAAGCTCTTTGGATCGTATTTGGATCAAGTCAGTTTGGAGAAGGAGTTCTATAAGAAGACTTTGGTTTATTTAGTTTTATTTTATTTTTAGATTTTGTGTAAGGATAGCTTAATCTTGATGTGCTCAAATTCACACACACAAAAGTTCAATAGTTTTTGGTTTTGATTTAACCGATTTTGGATTTTCAAAAAACATATCTTTAGTCTTCATAAATAGATAGAATAGTTTTACATGGTTTAATGTATATTGGATTTCATCCATATACATTTATGTTTTGTATTGTCCAAAAAACTTATTTTGATGTATATCTAGTTCATAGTTTCAAGTTTTGTTTTTTTTAACAAAACTTAATTTGGATTTATTGTCAAAAATATAGGTATATCTTTTATATGTGTATTGAATTATATCCATACACAATATGCTTCAAAAGTTTTTTATATCATATTTTTGTATTTATACAAGTTTTAGAGAAAACAGATTTTCATTTCAAAATTCAAGTATTGGAAAATATCGTTTTGGGTTTAAAGCTAAAATTATATGCCTCAAAAATAGTTCAAATTATTTGAAATATGTGTTGAAGTTTAGTCACACATATTTGTTCTTCAAATATTTATAAGAACTTATTTTTTGTAGATTTTATGTGATTTTTTGGGATTTTATAGGTATTAAAATGATCAAGTTTTCAAACCTAAAAAAAACTCAGCTTGAGACCTCTGGCGGTCGACCGACCGATCGATCAGACCAGAGCTCGGTTGACCGGGAGATCGACCAATGTGCACAGATATGCACAGGCCTAGGACCGATCCAGAGAGGTTGCTCTCTGGATCTGGCCCCGGGCGATCGTGCGACCGACCAGAGAGTTCACTCTCTAGTTTTGGCCTCGGTGGATCGGGCGGTCGATCGACGGGCAAATTGCGTTAGGGCGATCGACCAACAGGTCAGTTTTGACCAGATCTGGACCCCAACGGTTATATTTTCAGACCCTATAAATATGGGTCCTTTGAGGCCAGTTTCAACTAAGATTTTTTAGAGCAATTTTTCCCATCTTCTTAAGGGTTTTCAGCAAGTTTTCAAAACAAGTTTTTATGCCAAAAATTCTCTTATCTTTATTTGTTTCAAAAGTTTTTAGAAAATCAAAGAAAATCTATATTTGGAAATTCTAGTTTTGTTCTTCATTTCTTTATCTATCAAGAAGTTTTTCCTAGGAGTTTTTCTTTATATTTTCTTTTCCAAAACACTTTGTTTTTCTTATACTTAAGCTATCAATTCAATACCTATCTATAGGATCTTGTTTTTATGAGAAAATTATTTGTGATTTTTTAAGATCACGAAGAGAGAGTTTGTAATCATTGGATCACCAAGTTGTAAACTTTTCTTTGCTTTGGCTTTGTATCTTGCCTCTTGTGTAGAGGTGATTGTGTTAGATAAAGGAGTTGTGTACTCCTGGTGTTGAGTTGTAATTCCTCGGTGGATGTCCCTTTATGGAAGGTCATATGTGAACATAATGGAAATGCTTCTATGTGAAGGCGGGGACATAGAGCAGTGGCTTGAACCTCGAAACATATCTCGGTGTTTGCATTTGATCCACTACCTCTCAACTCTATCTCTCTTTATTCTTGAATTGCTTTACATTGTTCATATTCATATGCTAGATATTGTTTGTATGTGCCCACACTTGTATTCAACCAAGAGAGCATATTAAAGCACCTCAACTCTTAATCTAGAGGAATCTAAAGGAGTAGTTCCAGAGCCCTTCGCAGGGAATTCAGGCTCACTCTTGATTATACATAGTGTGTTTGCAATTAAGTTTTAAATTCCGCATTATTTGTCCTAGATTAGTAAGTACACCTATTCACCCCTCTAGGTGTATTTCAATTGGTATCAGAGCCTACGCTCCTGATATTTGGTCTAACCACCTAAGAGTGAGATTCTTGAATAGTTAATCTGGTATTGCTTTGCACACATATAGTTTATACACTCGTAGATTTTCTTGTCCTTCCCATGTATGATGTTTCCAACATCTATATGTGGAAGTTTAAGATGAGTGCATACCTTAAAGGCCTAAATTGCATGTCCATCTTGCCACTATCAAGAAAATCTATCTTGGTAATGACAAGAACATTGAGGCTAATACATAAGCCTTAGAGGCACTTAGGCAAACATTAAGCAAAGATGATCTTTCTATTGTTTCTCATTGTGATTCCGCTTTTACAGTATGGAACACATTGACTTCTCTCAAGATACAAACGATACATATTTTGAAAAAAGAATCTAGTGGAGATGAGTCCGACCAAGCTTACTTCATGGTCTAAGGGATTGACTCCCTTGAGGTAAAATTGGACATTCAACTAGATGATAGTGCTAGTTCTTCATGTGATGATAATGCTATGGATGCTCATGCTTTAAATGAAGACCTTCCATTGTTTTGTGAAAACTTGTTAAATAAATATAAACTTTTGAAAAAAAATTTGATTTAAAAGAAAAAAATAAAAACTTATTAGCTCAACTGTTTTTGCAAGAAAGGGTTGAGATTTCAAATGAAAGGGACTCATTGAAAATCCAACTTGATCTTACTTTAAAAGAAAACAAAAGTTTAAAGAATAAAAATGATTGTGATGATGTTTTGAAGAGTAACAAGGTTTTGTCTTCAAAACTCGCTTTTGTTTTAAAAGAGAACAATTCTTTGAAAAATAAAATTACTTTGATTTTAAAAGAATTGGAATTAGTTTCAAAGGAAAATATTTCACTGAAAAAAATTTGATTCTCATGTTTGTCATGCTACTATAGATTCATATTCTATTGATAAATATGTTGCATGCTCCACTTCTTCTTCCATCATTGAAATAATATTTGTATATTGAAGAAAAATGTAGATTGTTTGGGCTTCACTTTGAGCCATTGTGCCATGAACCATACGCGGTTAGAATCCATGTTTTACAAGATACATGAACCATATATTCATGCACACTCTTTACGGCATACACATGCTCATCATGCTCACATACGTGATTTGTATGCTCATGTGTCCACTTGCACACATTGTGGATGTATGGGCCACCTTGCAAATTTTGTTAGGATAGAATAAAGTTTCAAATTTTATAAAAAATTTGTTTGGGTTAGGAACGGTGCTAACCCTCATGAACTCAAAAAAGTGTGGGTACCAAAACCCACCCCTATTGTATTTGATGTTGATGTAGGCTCTAACTTGATGTGAGGGTATTGGTGTCTTGATGGTGGATGCAATCCGAGCCTAAAGATCATATTTTTGAATGCATCACTTTCAAGGGATGTTTGGTGGGAAGATCACCATGGTTTGGAGACGTAGAGATTGGTTCATTAGTTTTAGTTACTATCTCTAACTCCCATTTTGGTTTACATGTTCTCATTAAATGTTTTTAGCATGTTTTGATTTTTAATGTTCATTATATTAAATGCAATGTTATTAGACATGTGATATACATAAATAGTTTTTGAGATACACACATATTCATATGCACTTATATTTTTGTGTTCTCACTATAGTTTAGTTATTATATATATTCTAGTTCTAAAACATGTGCATTTAACCTAATGATTATGTTTGTTTATATTTTTGCACTTCATGTGATGATTACTTATTTAGATGTAGTTTTCGTTAAAATTTGTGTTTATACTTGTACAAGTAGTGAGTTACACTTGATTATTATGTGTTTGTACTTCATTGCTCTTTTGTACTTATTACATGTACATGTATAACCTAGTTTTGATGATTCTTTCATTTATGCTTGTTTTTCTTATTTTTATACTTGTTTAGCTTCATGTATATGTTATTTTTTGTCTAAAATAAATAGATATACGTGTATATCCTTGAGTCACTTGCTTTCATGTAAAATTCTATTATAGACTCGTTTATTTTTGGGATATGTATGTATACTTTGAGTTTCGACAAAACATACATATACCTTGAAGCTTGTTTGGTTTTAATTAAAATAAATATTTATAATTTTCATACATTGTGATGTTTTGAGCTTTATGTTCATTTCATGAATTTGTTGCTCACATGATTCTTCTATACTCACTTTTATGTTTACTCGTGACTTTGTTTCATGAGCACATTTTTGAGTTTCATAGATCTTGAGTGAGAACTCTTGTGTGATATGCATATTTCATGAATATATATTTATTTTTATTCCTTACTTGAAGGATTTCATACTAGTTTTCAAAATTTTCATAAAACTAGTTTCATTATTCTTCAATGTGGTAGTATTTTTCAAACTATGCTAAAATGATTTTTAAATCTTATTTAAAACCCCTATCATGCAAGGGTGGATGGTTGGGCAACCGTGCCTTGTATAACTTATTGAAAATCTATCAAACACATGCATGAATAGGGTGGTAGGTATGATATATATATATATATATATATATATTATATATATATATATATATATATATATATATATATATATATATATATATATATATATATATATATATATATATATATATATATATATATATATATATATATATATATATTTTAATGAAAATTCTTTTTGTATGCTCATATTTTGTTTTCCTATATATGTATGCATCAAATTTCAAGTGATATTTTTATTTTCATACATACATATATATGATTTAGATTGTGTTTATTTTGTAATGATTTATATTTTATTTAATCACAAAAGGTTTATGCTAAGCTTGATTTAATTCTAAATGTCAATTGGTATATTTATAAGCTGATACATTAATTTCAATTGGTATTTTTTTGGTATCAAAATGCACTTCATATTACACTTACAATTGGTATCAAAATGTACTTAAATTAAGAGGTGTACATAAATTTTAATGAAAATTCATCTTGTATACTCATATTTTTTTTGTATGAATCATATCTAAATTGTTTTGTTCTGATGCATATATATAAATATTTTTCTTGTGCTTTAAACATATATGCCATATATTTTCAGCACAAATTATTTCTTACAAAGCTTGATTTAGTCCTTAATGTCAATTATTTTTCAATTAGTATTATATGTAAGCTTATGCATCGTTTTTATTGGTATTTCATAAAGGAGGAGAAAAGTTCTTGTTTTAACTTTTAATTGGTTTTATTGTCAATTGATATCTTACTCCCACTCTTTATGATGAAAAATACTTCGTTTTGTTATATGCTAACATTTTCAATATTGGTATCAATAATCTTAACTTGGTATTATTCTCAATTTGGTATCTATATTGCATAATAGTTTTAGTGTTTACCTAAAAAAATTTTAGGTTTTACTTTCAATTGGTATCATGCCTTTCTATTGGTATCAATTGATAAAAAGAATGTTTAATTTTTAATTAGTAAAAAGATTGTTTTACTTTCAATTGGTTTCTTTAAATTGATTGTTTATTATTGGTATCAAAATTTTGTTTCAAAATATGTTTTGTTGGAATTGTTTCATTGTCTTCACCCCTTTGATGATGATTAACAAAAAGGGAGAGAAAGATTTACTTTTATATATGCATGTTTCATTAAGTGTTTATATATATATATATATATATATATATTGTTTTTATTTGGTATCTTGAGCTACATTACATATATTTATATGTTTATTTATTATGTATAAGTTAAGAGGGAGTTTCTATGAAGCTTTCTTAATCTATGCATATATAACCTTATAAGTTATGTCATTATTAAAAAGGGGGAGATTGCTGGCCCAGAGGCCTTTCACCTTAGTTTTGATGATGACTAAATTATGAAAGTTCGTTTACTAATGATCTTGTGTTTAATAAGTTTCAAATATTGATCAAGATCTTAGTAGGTGATTAGCTTCAACAAAGGATTCAAAGCCAGTTTTGGTGCTAACACATATTGATTCAAGAGCTCGAACGTCAAAATCGCATCTAGCACTCGGTTGGAGTCAAGCTCTTTGGGTTGTGTTTGGATCGAATCGGCTTGGAGAAGGAGTTCTATAAGAAGACTTTAATTTGTTTAGTTTTACTTTCTTTTTAGATCTTGTGTAAGGATAGCTTAGTCTTGTGCTCAAAATTTACACACATACACAAGTTCAATAGTTTTTTTATTTCGGTTTAACCGGTTTAAGATTTTTAAAGAACATATCTTTAATTTTCATAAATAAATAGAATCAAAACAAGTTTTTACATGGTTTAATGTATATATTGGATTTCATTCATATACATCTATGTTTCATATTGTCCAAAAACTTATTTTGATGTATATCTAGTTCATGGTTTAAAGATTTATTTTTTAACAAAAATTAGTTTTAGATTTATTATCAAAAATATAGATATATCTTTTATATGTGTATTGGATTCTATCCATACACAATATGCTTCAAAAGTGTTTCTATATCATGTTTTTGTATTTATGCAAGTTTTTGAGAAAACGGATTTTCATTTCAAAATTCAAGTTTTGAAAAATACCGTTTTTGGTTTAAAGCTAAAATTCTATACCCAAAAATAGTTCAAATTGTTTGAAATATGTGTTAAAGTTTGTCATACATATTTGTTCTTCAAATATTTATAAGAACTTATTTTTGCAATTTTATGTGATTTTATGGAATTTTATAGGTATCAAAAGACCAAGTTTTCAAACCTAACAAAAACCCAGCCTGACACTTCTGGCAGTTGACCGAGCGGTCGACCGGACCAGAGCTTAGTCGACCGAGCGGTCGATCGATGTGCACAGACATGTACAACTTCCCTTGGCCTAGGGAGGTCGACCGTGCGTTCTACCGACCAGAGAGTTCACTCTCTGGTTTTGGCCTCGGTTGACCGGGCGGTCGACCGACAGGCAAATTGTCTTGGACGATCAACCGGCCGGTCGACCAACAGGTCAGTTCTGACCTGATCTGGACCCCAATGGCTATATTTTCAGACCCCATAAATATGGGTCTTTTGAGGCCAGTTTCAACTAAGATTTTTTAGAGCAATTTTTTCCATCTTCTTAAAGGTTTTCAGCAAGTTTTCAAAACAAGTTTTTGTGCCAAAAATTCTCTTAATCTTTATTTGTTTTAAAGTTTTGAAAAATCAAAGAAAATCAATATTTGGAATTCTAGTTTTGTTCTTCATTTCTTTATCTATCAAGAAGTTTTTCCCAAGAATTTTTCTTTATGTTTTCTTTTTCAAAACACTTTGTTTTTTCTCAAACTTGAGCTATCAATTTAATATCTATCTGTAGGATCTTATTTTTGTGAGAAAATTGTTTATATCTTTCAAGATCACCAAGAGAAAGTTTGTGATCATTGGATCACCAAGTTGTAAACTTTTTCTTTACTTTGGCTTTGTGCCTTGCCTCTTATGTAGAGGTGATTGTATTAGAGAGAGGAGTTGTGTACTCCCGGTATTGAGTTGTAATTCCTCGGTGGAGGTCCCTTTGTGGGAGGTGTTGTGTGGACATAGTGGTAATGTTTCTGTGTGAAGGCGAGGACGTAGAGCAGTGTCTCGAACCTCGAAACATATCTCGGTGTTTGCATTTGATCCACTATCTCTCAAATTTATCTCTTTTTATATCTTGCATTACTTTACATTGTTCATATTCATGTGCTAGATATTGTTTGTGTATGCCCACACTTGTGTTCAACCAAGAGAGCTTATTAAAGCACCTCAACTCTTATTCTAGAGGAATCTAAAGGGTTAGTTATAGAGCCCTTCACGGGAAATTCAAGCTCACTCTTGGTTACACATAGTGTATTTGCAATTAAGTTTTAAATTTCACATCATTTGTCCTACATTAGTAAGTACACCTATTCACTCCCCTTTAGGTGTATTTCAAAGTCTTCTCATGAACTAGTACAAACTTATATACGTAAAGAGTTCCGTAAGTTATATAAACATACACAAGAAAAGTATTTCAGATAGATTCTCAATTCTAAAACAAGTCTTCTGTTCATCCATCAAAGCATTTCTCGGGTTTCATGCTAGATCTTTACCTTTGCTATGACCTGAAAGAAGAATTTGACTCAAAGAGTAAACTATTCAGATTTATTTATTTTGCTAAGACAATATGAAAAGTGCAAGATGAAATCCAACTTCTAAATTAAGTGTTACTGTGTCAAATGGAATTGATTAGACATGTCATCAGTTATCTTAGTTATTGTGTATACTCTTTTTAATTTTAAACATAAATGTCTCAACTACCAGATACAATTATGTATCTTAATAATTTCAATATTTAGTGATGCACTGATCACAAATCGTACTCTTATGACACACAATAATTATAATATATATAAATGATTCATGTATTACGGTGTCAAGCTCATATGGCTATACTGATCATATACACAATTATAGATTCACACAAGGACAATAATTCAGCCATCAAACCCAGCGAGTGGCCACACACATCTTCTTTCCTTACTCGATCCCTCCGGCCCATCTTTCATACCATCTTCAACTCCTACCGCATCTCTCCGATCCCTTTATTTTTGAATACACCATCTTTGACTCCTATCGGATCCCTCCAGCCACTTCCTTCATTTTTCAAATACATTGTCTTCGACTCTTACCAGATTCCTCCAGCCCCTTCATTTTCAAATACATATGTATGTACATTCAATACCACATACACATTCATGTCTTACCGATATGTCACACATAATTGAGTTCATAAAATTTCAAGTGCATACACATTATGGGAATCAATGTTTCAGAAAGACACAATACTTATTCACTTATTTAGTCACTTACTTGAAGCACTTATAGATATCAATATGGGTGTCCGATTTTTGATTTAGTATTCACATTTTGATTTTCAATTAGTGTTCTAATTAACATGTCCACTTGCATGTTATAAGTTTAGTATGCGATCTAATTTGTGAATAATCATCTTCCCTACTTAACCATTATCACGTGGTCTTATATATACAATCATAAACCAATCACTGTCACTTGTTGTTACCTACAATCATGAATTAATTACTACCACATGGTTTCATTTATCAATATAAGATAATCAAGTAAATTACTAATTTATATTATTAATGAGTTTTCGGTCACCACTTAATCATGTTCTCAATTCATTCCATATGAATTCTAATAATCAGAGACATGCTACTCAATAACTTAAGGTACTCATTTGGATTACTGATTCTGCGATGCTCGATTAGCCGAATCACCACCCCTCACAAGAATTCCTGATATACGATTTGAACTTAGTTAAGTATTAATCACTTACAATCAAAGATTAGATTTTCTTACAAATTATTAGGGTTTAATCACCCCAGTCAACAGGCAAAACCTTTTGCACTGGTGTGCATGAGCCCTGCTTGGTCACTAATATCGCAACATTTATTGTCACGTTTCCACATTAATTTCATAATAAACTCTGCTATTTAATCCTAATTATTGTCTAAATTTGTGCATGCCTTCTTTATGTAAATCACCTAGAGGGGGGGGTGAATAGGTGATGATGCTAATCTATAAACTAAATGCGCTAAATGCGAAAGCTTAAAACAATATTGCAATCACACTTAATACAACCAACAAGCGTAGCCGAATTCCCCGTGAAGGGCTCTGGACTAACTCCTCTTGATTCCCATAGATATGGGTTGAGGTGCTATATGAAGCTCTTGTGGTTAAGTATAAGTGAGGCACACACACAAACAACCAAGCATATAATATGAATAGGCAATATGAAATAATGCAAGGCACAACACAGGCAATATATGATATGAATGAATGAATGATGCTTTGCACAAAATAAAGAGAGAGGGTTAAGAGGCAATGGATCAAACGCAAACACAAAGATATGTTTCGAGGTTCGAGTCCCTAGCTCTACGTCCCCGCCTTCACCGAGAAGGATTTCCAATCCACTATACTCCCACCGAGGGAACCTCCACCGAGGAGGATATGTTACAGCAATAGGAGTACCGAACTCCTCTCTCAAACACCGCCTCACAACCGAGGGGTAGGCCCGTAGCCAAACAACAACCAACAAACACCTCTACCGAAGAGGGTATACAAACCAAACTCCACCTCACAATAGAGGGAGCAAACACAATCTCAACCTCTACCAAAGAGGGAGCAAACCAATCACCCGATCAACCTCTACCAAAGAGGGATACAACAAAAGTAAGGGTGTTTACAACAAGTGGTTTCTTTCAACTACAAACAATCTCTCTTTTCTCTTTTCCACAAAACAAGATCCTAATAGAATAGGATAGATGATAAGCTCAAGTGTGGAAAACTAAGTGTTTTGATCAAAGAAAATCTCTTGGGAAAATACCAAATTGATATAGAAATGAAGAACAAGAAATCAATTCCCAAAACTTGTTTTCTTTGAAAATAACAAAACACTTTAAAAATAAATAGATGAATCTTTTTGGCACTAAAACTCTTTTGAAAACTTCTTTTAAACACCAAGAATAGAGAGAAATTTTAGCTCATAAAACCTTAGTTAAAAACACCAAGTAATGGGGTATTTATAGCCCCAAAACAAAACTAGCCGTTAGGCTGATCTGTCAGCCTGACAGGCCTGCGGTCGGCCGGCCCGGCCGACCGCCAACTGTCAGAAATATGACCGTTGGGGCATCCGGCCGACCGCCCAGATACAG
Source organism: Agave tequilana (assembly GCA_038442645.1). Classification (NCBI taxonomy): domain Eukaryota; kingdom Viridiplantae; phylum Streptophyta; class Magnoliopsida; order Asparagales; family Asparagaceae; genus Agave; species Agave tequilana. The sequence continues at coordinate 117,227 of JAVJIF010013401.1, read as the reverse complement.
AGAGCAGAGCTCTCTGGTCCGGTCGACCGCTCGGTCGGCCGGCCTACTGTGCTGCCAGACGTGCACAAGGTTGTGCACGTCGGTCGACCGCAGGGTCACCAGCCCTTGGTTCGGTCGACCGTTCGGTCGGCCGACCAGGCCTGTCAGCCACTGTTCTGGGTCAGAAACACTTGTTAAAAATATTTCTAAAAATTCTTTTATCTCTTCTAAAAATCCTCAAAAATTGTTTTATCATTTTGCATTGATACATAAACATGTGATAAAAAGTTTAGCTCAAATAACAAGCATATGAAACTATTTTTGTGTCTTATCATTTTTACCAAAAACCAAAACTTATATTTTATCAAACTTGGATTTTTCAATACATGAATAGGAAAGTCAAAATAAGTTTGTATAGGAAGTTTAAGCATGCATGTATAACTAGAATACATCTATTATACATATAAACCATTTAAACTTGTTTTGATCAATCTATTCATGAAAACCAAATCCAAACATAAAACTTGTGTGTGTTGTGCACTTGAGCATATCAACTATTCTTATCTTTACACATGGATCTAAAATACACTAAACTAAAACTAGAATACCTAAGTCTTCTTGACGATCTTCATCTTCAAGTTGACTCGGTCCAAACTCCGTGATCCAACGAGCATGGCTAAGTGTGATCTTGATGCTCGGGCACTTGAATCATCATGTGAAAGCTTCCAAACTCCTCTTGTTGAAGCAATCACCAATTAATATCTTGCTTAATGATCTGAAACTAAAATCACAAGATTATTAGTAAACATAACTACATGAGTTAATCATCATCAAAACTAGAGAGGAAGGCCTCCGGGCCAACAATCTCCCCCTTCTTGATGATGACAAAACTCATGGAGTTATAAATGCATGGATTAAAGTTAAGCTTCAAAGAAGCTCCCCTTAACTCATGCATAAACAAATATACAATAAAGGCTCTTAAACATGAATGCATAGAAATGCATAAACAATAAAAAGGCTCTAGATACACAATGAAATATTCAAAAACACAAACATGCTCTAGATACCAATTAAAATTAAACTAAATTAAACTTAATATATGCAAAACATAAATATGCATATATAAACCAAAATCTTTCTCCCCCTTTTTGTCAATCATCAACAAAGGAGTAAAAACTAAAACAAAATAAAATCTTCTCCCCTTTTTAATACAAAGAAACAATCATCAATAAGGGGTAAAAGCAAAACCAAATCAACAAATTTTTTTCTCCCCCTTTTTGTTCGAAACAAAGAATCAACAAAGGGTTAATAAAAAATGTTCTCCCCTTTTTGTCTAAAACAAAAACAAAAACCAAATAGGGGTGACAATCAATTAAGGTACCAATTTAGAATATGTCAAAATAGCATCATGATACCAATTGAAAGTAAACATAGATCAATAAATGGTATATGCTATATACATTCATGAAGAGGAAGATGTGAAGCTTCCCTACATAGATACATTACATGAAGGAGGGATGACAAACCCTAATTCACATAACATACACTATGCAATGCATAAGAGGAGATGTGAAGCTCCTCCTACACACGTGTACCACATAAAGAAAAGATTGTCAAGCTCTTCAATACAAGATACACTCAACATGAATCTATATGTAGAAGAGATGTTAAGCTCTCCTTGCATATATGCAATATAAATCAAAACATTTTGACTATTTTCTTTAAACAAAATTTTGATATACCAATTTTTAAAACATTCAAATAAACATCTTGATATCAAAAGAGAGTATTTTTTCTTTTTAAGTACATGATATCAATTAGAATTTTATTTTCTATCATAAAGCAAGGGAGTGGTAATACAAATACCAATTATAAATATGAAAATCGAATTTTCTCCCCTTTATGAAACACCAACAAAACACATGCATAAGCTTGTAATAAGATACCAATTGAAAATTGAATCAATTGAAACAAAATTGAAACTCAAGCTTTAGCATAGACAAAACACATATTTATGTATGAAAAATAGATACTAATTGAAATTGATATTCTTGAAATTGAAAGCATACATACATACAAACATATATGAGTATACAAGAAAGGTCAAAATTGATACCAATTGAAAAAAAATTCAATGATACCAATTGAAACAATAATAATGATCAAGTGTATACATCATATAACTACCACCCATCCATGTTTAAGTTTAAAAAGATTTTCAATATAAAGCATACATGAGCATGATCTCCCATCGAACACCCATGGAAGGTAGGGGTTTTCAAAAAATTGATTTTGAAAGTAAGCTTTGTTTGAAAAACTCTACCAAAATGAAGAATACGAACTAGTTAAATGAAAAAACTTGTTAACTAGTGCGAAATCCTTCAAGTAAGGAATAAAACAAAATTATTTTTCATGAACATGAAATCCACATAATAGTCAACACTCATAATCAATTAAGCATAAATATGACTCATGAAAACAAACACATGAGTAAACAATAAATGTGAGTGTACAAATAAGATGTGAAGATCATAATCAAGAAAGATGGACAATAAGCTCAATATTCCTTGAAACAAGAAAACATAAAAATCATCAAAACTATTTAATCTTCAAGGTATATGTACGTTCTATACAAATTAAAGTATACATACATATCCAAACACAACGAGTCCACAAAGATGTATGCATGAAGGCACGTGGCTCAAAAGGATGTATATGTATAACAATAATTTGGATAAAATAGACATATACATGAAGTTAAACATAAACACAAAAACATGAAACAAATCCAAAAATGGAAGTACAAGTTTAAAATGCATGAATCATCAAAACTAGACTATACTAGCACATCTAATGGGTTCAAATAAGCATTCAAGCACAAACATATATAGATTTATTTGTGGCCCACTATATGTACAAGTATAAATCCTAATCTTAATGAAAACTAACATTTAAACATATATACAAATCATGAAGCATCAAAATAAGATATAAATCATCATGATAAACATAAACATGATTATTAAGAAAATTCACATGTTATTAAACTTATGATAATCATGATAGCTAATCAAATGGTGAGAACATAAAAATAATGGTCCATATTAAACATGGGTGTCTCAAAGGGCTATACATGTATGTCAAGGATCTAATAAGTATGGCATTGACATAATAATCAATAAACAATGAAACATGCTATAAACAATGAATATGAAAAGTATGTAAATAAAACGGGAGTAAAGGATTGTCACCAAAATCGAAGAAGCAACTCTCCTTGTCTCCAAACATGGTGGTCCTTTCCACCAAACTTCCCTTGAAAGTGATGCATCCAAAAAGTTTCCTTTAAGCTCGGAACGCATCCACTCCAAGGTACCGATACTCTCACGTCATGCGAGAGCCCACACCTACATCAAAAACTCTAGGGGTGGTCTTTGGTACCCACAACTTTTTGGGTCCATGGGGGTTAGTATCATTCTTAACCCAAACAAATTTATTTGCTAAATTTGAAACATGTATTCTATCATAACAAAATTTAGCAAGGTGGCCCTTACGTCCACAATGTGTACAAGTGTACACATGAGCATACAAGTGATGATGGTGTCCGTGAGGAGCATGTGTATGCCGTGATCGGTGTGCATGCATAGGTGGAACTTGTTTCTTTCGAAATAAAGATTCCAATCGTGTATGGCCCACAACACATTGGCTCAAAGTGGAGCCCAAACAATCAACACTCTTCTTAAGTAAAGATATATCATTGTTAATTAAGAAGAAGTGTGGCATGCAATGGGTGATTTAGATGGAACTACCCTAGCATGGTAAACATGTGAATCCAAATCCTTTTTCAAAACAATATTTTTCTTTAAACACACATCTAAATCATTTGAATAGAAATTATTTTATTTTTCAAGGCAATATTCTCTTTTAAAACAAAATCAATTTTTGAAGACAAGTTTTCATTTTTCTTTAAAATTGTTTCACAATCATTTTTATTTTTCAAAAATTTATTTCTTTTAGTGCAAGATCTAGTTGAGATCTCAATGAATCCCTTTCATTATAGACCTCAACCTTCTCTTGCAAAACCTTGTCAAGTCTAAAATGCAAACTTTTATTTTCTTTTTCAATTCCTAGACTTTTCTTTTTCAAAACCTTATATTTTTCAATTAATTTTTCACAAACTATTGAAAGTTCTTCATTCAAAGCATGGGCATCAAAATCATCACATGAAGAACTAACATCAAAACTATCTAGTTGAGATTCCGATTGTACCTCAAGGGAGTCATTCTCTTGGACCGTATAGCATTGTTGTGGCTCGGATTCATCTCCACTAGATTCCTCTTCATGTTGAATTGGTACTTGAAGCTTGGAGATGGTGGTTGTTGTCAACATATTCACACTGCAAATGCAGAATCAAAGTTAGAAGCAAGCAAAAGATATTCTTTAGGAAGTGTGCTTCTAATGGCCTTTAGGGCAAGTGCATTAGCCTCTATATGCTTGCTATCACTAAGGAAGGATTCCTTGGTAATGACAAGGTGAACCTTATGTCCTAGGGTTTGTAAATAAACGGACATCCTAATCTTCCAAACAATGATGTTGGAAGGGTCAAACATAGGTGGGGTCATGAAGTCCATGGTATAAACTATATGTGTGCAAACAAGCAAATGCAAACAAGATTAGCAAACAAAGGATCTCACTCCTAGGATGTTAAGCCTAAATATCAGGAGCGTAGGCTCTGATACCAATTGTAAATCACCTAGAGGGGGGGTGAATAGGTGATGATGCTAATCTATAAACTAAATGCGCTAAATGCGGAAGCTTAAAAAAATATTACCATCACACTTAATACAACCAACAAGTGTAGCCGAATTCCCCGTGAAGGGCTCTGGACTAACTCCTCTTGATTCCCCTAGATATGGGTTGAGGTGCTATATGAAGCTCTTGTGGTTAAGTATAAGTGAGGCACACACACAAACAACCAAGCATATAATATGAATAGGCAATATGAAATAATGCAAGGCACAACACAAGCAATATATGATATGAATGAATGAATGATGCTTTGCACAAAATAAAGAGAGAGGGTTAAGAGGCAATGGATCAAACGCAAACACAAAGATATGTTTCGAGGTTCGAGCCCCTAGCTCTACGTCCCCGCCTTCACCGAGAAGGATTTCCAATCCACTATACTCCCACCGAGGGAACCTCCACCGAGGAGGATTTGTTACAGCAATAGGAGTACCGAACTCCTTGAAAAACACCTAGAGGGGGGGTGAATAGGTGTAAGTGCTAATCTAAGAAACTAAATGCAAACTAAGTGCGCTAAATGCGGAAGCTAATGCAAATCTTGCAACACACTTAATACAATCCACCAAGTGTAGCCGAATTCCCCTTGCGAGGCTCTGGACTAACTCCTCTTGATTCCCCTAGATATGGGTTGAGGCGCTATGTGAAGCTCTTGTTGGATGAGTATAAGTGATGCACACACACAAGCAAGCCAAGCATATAATAAATATGACAATAAGAGATGCAAGGCACAACACAAGCAATATATGATATGGCAATATGAATTATGCACAACACAAGCAAATATGGTATGATATGAAGTATGATGCTTTGCACAAAGTAAATGAGAGAGAGTTAGAGAGACAATGGGAGCAATCGCAAACAACGAGATTTGTTTCGAGGTTCGAGCACCTTGCTCTACATCCCCGCCTACACCACCGTGTAGGATTTCCACTATCTCAACTCCCACCGAGGGAACCTCTACCGAAGAGGATTTCTTACAACTCTAGGAGTACCTAACTCCTCTCTCAATACAAAGCCACCGAGGCTACAACAACCACAATCCACAACACCTCTACCGAAGAGGCTCACAACCAACACTATCACCTCACACTTGAGGGATACAACTCAATCACCCGATCACCTCTACCGAAGAGGGATTCACAAATAAAAGGGTGTACAACTTAGAGGTTACAAACAACAACCTCAAAACTCTCTCTTTCTTTCTTTTTCCACAAAACAAAGATCCTAATAGTTTAGGATAGAAGATATAGCTCAAGTGTGGAAAACAAGTGTTTTTGGAAACAAGCAACAAAGAAAAATCCTTGGGAAAATACTTGCAATATGATAGAATTGAAGATCTAAGCAAAAATCCCAAAAACCTATTTTCTTTGATTTTCCAAAAACCCAAAAACAAATAAGATGAAATCTTTTTGACTTAAAAACTCTTTTAAAACTCTTTTAAACTCTTCAGAAAACTGAAAATTTTTAGCTCAAAAATTCTTGTTCAAAACAATGGAGAAATGGGGTATATATAGCCCCTAGGAAAAACTAGCCGTTAGGCTGATGTGGCAGTCTGACCAACTGCCGGTCGACCGGCCCGGTCGACCGCCAACGGTCAAAAATGTGACCGTTGGGCAGCAGCGGTCGACCGGTCCGGTCGACCGAAAATTCCCGAGAGCAGAGCTCTCAACCCGGTCGACCGGTCCGGTCGACCGTCCACTGTGCCTAACAGACGTGCACGTCTGTGCACATCGGTCGACCGGCCCGGTCGACCGGCCCTTGGTGCGGTCGACCGGTCCGGTCGACCGTACTGGCCTGGCAGGCACAGTGCAGAACTGCACAGATACGGGATTTGAAAATAGGTCTTTTCACTCAATAAAAATCCCATAAAATCACAGTAAATCTAAAAAATAGTTTTAATCACAATAAAAACTGTTTTTCTAAAAAATTGTTTTTCTAAAACTTGTTTTATCATTTTACTTTGATAACCAAACTTGTGATAAAAATTTCAAGACATATATCAATCATATCAATTCATTTTTGTGTCTTGCCAATTTTATCAAAAACAAAACTTGTATTTTATCAAACTAGAATTTTCCAAAACATGAATAGGATAGTCAAAATAAGTTTGTTTAAAAAATTAAGCATGCATGTATAGAATGAAGCAACTATACATATATCAATTTAAACTTGTTTTGATAAACTATTCATGAAAACCAAAAACCAAATCATGAAACGTGTGTGTTTTGTGCACTTGAGCATATCAACTAAACTAAGCTTTACAAATGGATCTAAAACTCTATCTAAACTAGGATACCTAAGTCTTCTTGTCGATCTTCCATCTTCAAGTAGACTCGATCCCAAACGCGTGATCCTCCAAGTGCAAAGGTATGATCTTTAAGCTTTGGCACCGGAATCAACATGAAAAACTTCTAAACTCCTTGTTGAAGCTAATCACCAACTAATATCCTGTTAATGATCTGAAACTTAGAAACACAAGAATATTAGTAAACATAACTACATGAGTGTTGATCATCATCAAAACTAGAGTGGAAGGCCATTGGGCCAACAATCTCCCCCTTTTTGATGATGACAAAACTCATGGAGTTATATATGCATGGATTAAAGTTAAGCTTCAAAGAAGCTCCCCCTTAACTCATGCATAGGGATAAACAATAAATATATGCAATGAATATTAAACATGAAAATGGTTCTAGATATCAAATGGATATTCAAAACAAAATAAGCTTTAGATACCAATTACAAAGCAAACTCTATAAATCAATTAAACTTATTAAACTTATATTTTTATGCATGTGCATGTTTCATGTTTAATAATCTTGAGATTACAACATAATATATGCATAAACATAAGCATGCATATAAAACACAAATACTTCTCCCCCTTTTTGTCAATCATCAACAAAGGGGTAAACAATCAAAACCATAGATAAAATGAGGGATAAAAATCTTTCTCCCCCTTTTTGTCAATCAAAACAATGCAAACAATGTTCTCCCCCTTTTTGTCTAAAACAAAAAACAAAATCAATAAGGGGTGACTACAAGCATGATATCAATTAAAAATATGTCAATGAAGCATCTTGATACCAATAAACAAGAATCAATATATGTTATATGCTATATACATTCATGAAGAGGAAGACGCTAAGTTAGCTTCCCTACACATATGCATTACATGAAGAAGGGATGACAAGCCCCAATTCACATAACACATATTATGTAATGCATAAGAGGAGATGTGAAGCTCCCCCTACACACGTATATCATATAAAGAAGAGTTGTCAAGCTCCTCAATTTATAATATACTCAACATGAATCTATATGTAAGAGAGATGTTAAGCTCTCCTTGCATATAGGAAATACAAATCAAAACTTTGAATATTTTCTTTAAACAACATTTTGAGATACCAATTGTAATTAAACATAACAAATTACCAATTGTAAAATAACATAACAAATTTTGAATGTCTAAACACAAATTTTGATACCAATTGTAAGAATATATTTCATTTTGAAAAACATGTAAACAACTTTTAATCATAAAGTGTGGGAGTACCAATACCAATTGAAATACAAAATCATATTTTCTCCCCCTTTATGAAATACAAACTAAAGTCATGCATAGTCTTGATAACAATTTAAAAGTAATCAATTTAAACAAAATTGAAACTCAAGCACTAGCATAAACACAAACATATATATGTATGAAAGATAGATACCAATAGAAATTGATATACTTGGAATTGAAAGCATACATACATACAAAACATATATGAGTATACAAGAAGATCAAAGTGATACCAATTGAAAGAGTTCAATGATACCAATTGACATAACAATAAGTTCAAGTGTATACATCATATTCTCTACCACCCAATCATAATTCAAGTTTTAAAGATTTTCAATTTAGGGCATACATGAACATGATCTCCCATCCTACCGCCCTTTGAAGGTAGGGGTTTTCAAAAATAGATTTGAAAATTAGGTTTAGTTTGAAAATCACTACCAAATGAAGAATACGAACTAGTTAAAATGAAAAAACTTATTAACTAGTACGAAATCCTTCAAGCAAGGAATAAAACAAAATTGTTTTTCATAAACATGAGATTCACATCATATCAAACACTCAAGTTCAATTAGGCATAAATAAGACTCATGAAAACAAACATGAGTAAGCAATAGATGTGAGTGTACAAATAAAATATGAAGATCATAAATATGAAAATTAGGAAATAAGCTCAATTATTCTTTAAAACACGAAAATCATCAAAACTATCTAATCTTCAAGGCATATGTATGTCTAATACAAACTAAAGTATACATACATATCCAAAACATAACGAGTCCACAAAATATATGCATGAAGGCACGTGGCTCAAAAAGGATATTCATGTATATCTAATAGTTTGGACAAGGTAAACATATACATGAAGTTTAAATACCAATTCAAAGAAAACATGAAAAGCATGAAAAGTATGAAAATTTAGCTTTTCATTAAAACAATTTGATACCAATTCTTTTCAAGGTATATGTATGATTTGTCAACACAAGAAGTATACAAACATATCCCTTAAACACACTTTGAGTCCGTAATAGATATTTGCATGAAAGGCAAATGACTCAAGGGGTATACATGTATATCTTCAAGTTTGGCAAAATACACATATACATGAAATCAAATATAATCATAACGCAAATTCAAAAATGAGAATACAAGTTTAATATGTATGAATCATCAAAACTAGACTATACTAGCACATCTAATGGGTTCAAATAAGCATTCAATTCCAACTGTATATAGATTTATTTGTAGCCCACTCTATGTACAAGTATATAACTAGTCTTAATGAAAACTAACACTTAAACAAATATTCAAAACATGAAGCATCAAAACAAATATGAGAATCATCATGATAAAAGTCATCATGGAAAACTAAAACATGATTATTATGTGAATTCACATGTATTAGATTCATGATGTACATTATAGCTTAAACATAAGTGAGAACACTAAGTATGGGATTATATAAGCATGTGTGTCTCAAATACTATATATGTATGTCAAGGATCTAATAAACATGGAATGAACATACTAATCCATAGACATTAAAAAAAATATGCTATAAACTATCAAAACATGCTATAAACAATGAAGTGGAAAGCATGTAAACATAATAAATGGGAGTAAAGGATTGTTACCAAAACCGAAGAAGCAACTTTCCTTGTCTCCAAAATATGGTGGTCATCTCCACCAAATCTTCCCTTGAAAGTGATGCATCCAATAGATTTCCTTTAAGTCCGGAACGCATCCACTCCAAGGTGTCATCACTCTCACGTCATGTGAGAGCCCACACCTACATCAAAAACTTTAGGGGTGGTGGTCTTTGGTACCCATCTCTTATTGGGTCCATGGGGGTTAGTCTCATTTCTAACCCAAACAAAATTCTTTGCTAAATTAGGAGTATGTAATCTATCATAACAAAATTTAGCAAGGTGGCCCCTACGTCCACAATGTGTACAAGTGTACACATGAGCATACATGTGAGAAGTGTGTCCGTGAGGAGCATGTGTATGCCGTGATGGGTGTGCATGCATAGATGATGGAACTTGTTTCTTTCGAACCAAGGTTTCCAAGCGTGTGTGGTTCATGGCACATTGGCTCATAGTGGAGCCCAAACAATCTACTCTCTTCTTTAACATACAATATCATCATTGATCCTAGAAGAAGAGGTACATGCATTAGGTAGACTAGATGAGGAAGCTACACTAGCATGGCAAACATGTGCATCCATCTTATTTTGCAAAACAATGTTTTTCTTTAAACACACATCTAAATCATTTGAAATAGAAATAATTTTATTGTTCAAATCAACATTCTCTTTTAAAACAAAATCAATTTTTGAAGACAAGTTTTCATTTTTCTTCAAAAGATTTTCACAATCATTTTTAGATTTTAAAACTTTATTTTCCTTAAGTGCAAGTTCTAATTGAGATCTCAATGAATCCCTTTCATTATAGACCTCAACCTTCTCTTGCAAAACAATATCAAGTCTAGATTGTAAACACTTATTTTCTTTTTCAATTCCTAGACTTTTCTTTTTCAAAATCTTATATTTTTCTATAAGTTTTTCACAAACAATTGAAAGTTCTTCATTTAAAGCATGGGGATCTACAATATCGTCACATGAAGAACTAGCATCATCACTATCTAGTTGAAGTTCCGATTGTACCTCAAGGGAGTCATTCCCTTGGACCATGTAGCATTGTGATTCGGACTCTCCACTAGATTCCTCTTCCTTTGGATTTGCACTTGAAGCTCGGAGGTGGTGGTTGTTGTTGACAATAGATTCCACACTGCAAAAGCGGAATCAATATTAGAAACACACATAAGATAATCTTTAGGTAATGTGCTTCTAATGGCCTCAAGGGCTTGTGTATTGGCCCCTATATGATTGCGATCACTAAGGAAGGATTCCTTGGTAATAGCAAGATAAACTTTATGACCTAGGGTTTGTAAATAAACGGTCATCCTAATCTTCCAAACATGAATATTGGAAGGGTCATACATAGGTGGGGTCATGAAGGCCATGGTAAACTATATGTGTGCAAAACAAGCAAATGCAAACAAGATTAGCAAGCAAATGGATCACTCCTAGGATGTTAAGCCTAAGTATCAGGAGCACTAGCTCTGATACCAATTGAAAAACACCTAGAGGGGGGGTGAATAGGTGTAAGTGCTAATCTAAGAAACTAAATGCAAACTAAGTGCGCTAAATGCGGAAGCTAATGCAAATCTTGCAACACACTTAATACAATCCACCAAGTGTAGCCGAATTCCCCTTGCGAGGCTCTGGACTAACTCCTCTTGATTCCCCTAGATATGGGTTGAGGCGCTATGTGAAGCTCTTGTTGGATGAGTATAAGTGATGCACACACACAAGCAAGCCAAGCATATAATAAATATGACAATAAGAGATGCAAGGCACAACACAAGCAATATATGATATGGCAATATGAATTATGCACAACACAAGCAAATATGGTATGATATGAAGTATGATGCTTTGCACAAAGTAAATGAGAGAGAGTTAGAGAGACAATGGGAGCAATCGCAAACAACGAGATTTGTTTCGAGGTTCGAGCACCTTGCTCTACATCCCCGCCTACACCACCGTGTAGGATTTCCACTATCTCAACTCCCACCGAGGGAACCTCTACCGAAGAGGATTTCTTACAACTCTAGGAGTACCTAACTCCTCTCTCAATACAAAGCCACCGAGGCTACAACAACCACAATCCACAACACCTCTACCGAAGAGGCTCACAACCAACACTATCACCTCACACTTGAGGGATACAACTCAATCACCCGATCACCTCTACCGAAGAGGGATTCACAAATAAAAGGGTGTACAACTTAGAGGTTACAAACAATAACCTCAAAACTCTCTCTTTCTTTCTTTTTCCACAAAACAAAGATCCTAATAGTTTAGGATAGAAGATATAGCTCAAGTGTGGAAAACAAGTGTTTTTGGAAACAAGCAACAAAGAAAAATTCTTGGGAAAATACTTGCAATATGATAGAATTGAAGATCTAAGCAAAAATCCCAAAAACCTATTTTTCTTTGATTTTCCAAAAACCCAAAAACAAATAAGATGAAATCTTTTTGACTTAAAAACTCTTTTAAAACTCTTTTAAACTCTTCAGAAAACTGAAAATTTTTAGCTCAAAAATTCTTGTTCAAAACAATGGAGAAATGGGGTATATATAGCCCCTAGGAAAAACTAGCCGTTAGGCTGATGTGGCAGTCTGACCAACTGCCGGTCGACCGGCCCGGTCGACCGCCAACGGTCAAAAATGTGACCGTTTGGGCAGCAGCGGTCGACCGGTCCGGTCGACCGAAAATTCCCGAGAGCAGAGCTCTCAACCCGGTCGACCGGTCCGGTCGACCGTCCACTGTGCCTAACAGACGTGCACGTCTGTGCACATCGGTCGACCGGCCCGGTCGACCGGCCCTTGGTGCGGTCGACCGGTCCGGTCGACCGTACTGGCCTGGCAGGCACAGTGCAGAACTGCACAGATACGGGATTTGAAAATAGGTCTTTTCACTCAATAAAAATCCCATAAAATCACAGTAAATCTAAAAAATAGTTTTAATCACAATAAAAACTGTTTTTCTAAAAAATTGTTTTTCTAAAACTTGTTTTATCATTTTACTTTGATAACCAAACTTGTGATAAAAATTTCAAGACATATATCAATCATATCAATTCATTTTTGTGTCTTGCCAATTTTATCAAAACAAAACTTGTATTTTATCAAACTAGAATTTTCCAAAACATGAATAGGATAGTCAAAATAAGTTTGTTTAAAAAATTAAGCATGCATGTATAGAATGAAGCAACTATACATATATCAATTTAAACTTGTTTTGATAAACTATTCATGAAAACCAAAAACCAAATCATGAAACGTGTGTGTTTTGTGCACTTGAGCATATCAACTAAACTAAGCTTTACAAATGGATCTAAAACTCTATCTAAACTAGGATACCTAAGTCTTCTTGTCGATCTTCCATCTTCAAGTAGACTCGATCCCAAACGCGTGATCCTCCAAGTGCAAAGGTATGATCTTTAAGCTTTGGCACCGGAATCAACATGAAAACTTCTAAACTCCTTGTTGAAGCTAATCACCAACTAATATCCTGTTATGATCTGAAACTTAGAAACACAAGAATATTAGTAAACATAACTACATGAGTGTTGATCATCATCAAAACTAGAGTGGAAGGCCATTGGGCCAACAATCTCCCCCTTTTTGATGATGACAAAACTCATGGAGTTATATATGCATGGATTAAAGTTAAGCTTCAAAGAAGCTCCCCCTTAACTCATGCATAGGGATAAACAATAAATATATGCAATGAATATTAAACATGAAAATGGTTCTAGATATCAAATGGATATTCAAAACAAAATAAGCTTTAGATACCAATTACAAAGCAAACTCTATAAATCAATTAAACTTATTAAACTTATATTTTTATGCATGTGCATGTTTCATGTTTAATAATCTTGAGATTACAACATAATATATGCATAAACATAAGCATGCATATAAAACACAAATACTTCTCCCCCTTTTTGTCAATCATCAACAAAGGGGTAAACAATCAAAACCATAGATAAAATGAGGGATAAAAATCTTTCTCCCCCTTTTTGTCAATCAAAACAATGCAAACAATGTTCTCCCCCTTTTTGTCTAAAACAAAAAACAAAATCAATAAGGGGTGACTACAAGCATGATATCAATTAAAAATATGTCAATGAAGCATCTTGATACCAATAAACAAGAATCAATATATGTTATATGCTATATACATTCATGAAGAGGAAGACGCTAAGTTAGCTTCCCTACACATATGCATTACATGAAGAAGGGATGACAAGCCCCAATTCACATAACACATATTATGTAATGCATAAGAGGAGATGTGAAGCTCCCCCTACACACGTATATCATATAAAGAAGAGTTGTCAAGCTCCTCAATTTATAATATACTCAACATGAATCTATATGTAAGAGAGATGTTAAGCTCTCCTTGCATATAGGAAATACAAATCAAAACTTTGAATATTTTCTTTAAACAACATTTTGAGATACCAATTGTAATTAAACATAACAAATTACCAATTGTAAAATAACATAACAAATTTTGAATGTCTAAACACAATTTTGATACCAATTGTAAGAATATATTTCATTTTGAAAAACATGTAAACAACTTTTAATCATAAAGTGTGGGAGTACCAATACCAATTGAAATACAAAATCATATTTTCTCCCCCTTTATGAAATACAAACTAAAGTCATGCATAGTCTTGATAACAATTTAAAAGTAATCAATTTAAACAAAATTGAAACTCAAGCACTAGCATAAACACAAACATATATATGTATGAAAGATAGATACCAATAGAAATTGATATACTTGGAATTGAAAGCATACATACATACAAAACATATATGAGTATACAAGAAGATCAAAGTGATACCAATTGAAAGAGTTCAATGATACCAATTGACATAACAATAAGTTCAAGTGTATACATCATATTCTCTACCACCCAATCATAATTCAAGTTTTAAAGATTTTCAATTTAGGGCATACATGAACATGATCTCCCATCCTACCGCCTTTGAAGGTAGGGGTTTTCAAAAATAGATTTGAAAATTAGGTTTAGTTTGAAAATCACTACCAAATGAAGAATACGAACTAGTTAAAATGAAAAAACTTATTAACTAGTACGAAATCCTTCAAGCAAGGAATAAAACAAAATTGTTTTTCATAAACATGAGATTCACATCATATCAAACACTCAAGTTCAATTAGGCATAAATAAGACTCATGAAAACAAAACATGAGTAAGCAATAGATGTGAGTGTACAAATAAAATATGAAGATCATAAATATGAAAATTAGGAAATAAGCTCAATTATTCTTTAAAACACGAAAATCATCAAAACTATCTAATCTTCAAGGCATATGTATGTCTAATACAAACTAAAGTATACATACATATCCAAAACATAACGAGTCCACAAAATATATGCATGAAGGCACGTGGCTCAAAAAGGATATTCATGTATATCTAATAGTTTGGACAAGGTAAACATATACATGAAGTTTAAATACCAATTCAAAGAAAACATGAAAAGCATGAAAAGTATGAAAATTTAGCTTTTCATTAAAACAATTTGATACAATTCTTTTCAAGGTATATGTATGATTTGTCAACACAAGAAGTATACAAACATATCCCTTAAACACACTTTGAGTCCGTAATAGATATTTGCATGAAAGGCAAATGACTCAAGGGGTATACATGTATATCTTCAAGTTTGGCAAAATACACATATACATGAAATCAAATATAATCATAACGCAAATTCAAAAATGAGAATACAAGTTTAATATGTATGAATCATCAAAACTAGACTATACTAGCACATCTAATGGGTTCAAATAAGCATTCAATTCCAACTGTATATAGATTTATTTGTAGCCCACTCTATGTACAAGTATATAACTAGTCTTAATGAAAACTAACACTTAAACAAATATTCAAAACATGAAGCATCAAAACAAATATGAGAATCATCATGATAAAAGTCATCATGGAAAACTAAAACATGATTATTATGTGAATTCACATGTATTAGATTCATGATGTACATTATAGCTTAAACATAAGTGAGAACACTAAGTATGGGATTATATAAGCATGTGTGTCTCAAATACTATATATGTATGTCAAGGATCTAATAAACATGGAATGAACATACTAATCCATAGACATTAAAAAAAAATATGCTATAAACTATCAAAACATGCTATAAACAATGAAGTGGAAAGCATGTAAACATAATAAATGGGAGTAAAGGATTGTTACCAAAACCGAAGAAGCAACTTTCCTTGTCTCCAAAATATGGTGGTCATCTCCACCAAATCTTCCCTTGAAAGTGATGCATCCAATAGATTTCCTTTAAGTCCGGAACGCATCCACTCCAAGGTGTCATCACTCTCACGTCATGTGAGAGCCCACACCTACATCAAAAACTTTAGGGGTGGTGGTCTTTGGTACCCATCTCTTATTGGGTCCATGGGGGTTAGTCTCATTTCTAACCAAACAAAATTCTTTGCTAAATTAGGAGTATGTAATCTATCATAACAAAAATTTAGCAAGGTGGCCCCTACGTCCACAATGTGTACAAGTGTACACATGAGCATACATGTGAGAAGTGTGTCCGTGAGGAGCATGTGTATGCCGTGATGGGTGTGCATGGCATAGATGATGGAACTTGTTTCTTTCGAACCAAGGTTTCCAAGCGTGTGTGGTTCATGGCACATTGGCTCATAGTGGAGCCCAAACAATCTACTCTCTTCTTTAACATACAAATATCATCATTGATCCTAGAAGAAGAGGTACATGCATTAGGTAGACTAGATGAGGAAGCTACACTAGCATGGCAAACATGTGCATCCATCTTATTTTGCAAAACAATGTTTTCTTTAAACACACATCTAAATCATTTGAAATAGAAATAATTTTATTGTTCAAATCAACATTCTCTTTTAAAACAAAATCAATTTTTGAAGACAAGTTTTCATTTTTCTTCAAAAGATTTTCACAATCATTTTTAGATTTTAAAACTTTATTTTCCTTAAGTGCAAGTTCTAATTGAGATCTCAATGAATCCCTTTCATTATAGACCTCAACCTTCTCTTGCAAAACAATATCAAGTCTAGATTGTAAACACTTATTTTCTTTTTCAATTCTAGACTTTTCTTTTCAAAATCTTATATTTTTCTATAAGTTTTCACAAACAATTGAAAGTTCTTCATTTAAAGCATGGGGATCTACAATATCGTCACATGAAGAACTAGCATCATCACTATCTAGTTGAAGTTCCGATTGTACCTCAAGGGAGTCATTCCCTTGGACCATGTAGCATTGTGATTCGGACTCTCCACTAGATTCCTCTTCCTTTTGGATTTGCACTTGAAGCTCGGAGGTGGTGGTTGTTGTTGACAATAGATTCCACACTGCAAAAGCGGAATCAATATTAGAAACACACATAAGATAATCTTTAGGTAATGTGCTTCTAATGGCCTCAAGGGCTTGTGTATTGGCCCCTATATGATGCGATCACTAAGGAAGGATTCCTTGGTAATAGCAAGATAAACTTTATGACCTAGGGTTGTAAATAAACGGTCATCCTAATCTCCAAACATGAATATTGGAAGGGTCATACATAGGGGGGGTCATGAAGGCCATGGTAAACTATATGTGTGCAAAACAAGCAAATGCAAACAAGATTAGCAAGCAAATGGATCACTCCTAGGATGTTAAGCCTAAGTATCAGGAGCACTAGCTCTGATACCAATTGAAAAACACCTAGAGGGGGGGTGAATAGGTGTAAGTGCTAATCTAAGAAACTAAATGCAAACTAAGTGCGCTAAATGCGGAAGCTAATGCAAATCTTGCAACACACTTAATACAATCCACCAAGTGTAGCCGAATTCCCCTTGCGAGGCTCTGGACTAACTCCTCTTGATTCCCTAGATATGGGTTGAGGCGCTATGTGAAGCTCTTGTTGGAGAGTATAAGTGATGCACACACACAAGCAAGCCAAGAATATAATAAATATGACAATAAGAGATGCAAGGCACAACACAAGCATATATGATATTGGCAATATGAATTATGCACAACACAAGCAAATATGGTATGATATGAAGTATGATGCTTTGCACAAAGTAAATGAGAGAGAGTTAGAGAGACAATGGGAGCAATCGCAAACAACGAGATTTGTTTCGAGGTTCGAGCACCTTGCTCTACATCCCCGCCTACACCACCGTGTAGGATTTCCACTA
This sequence comes from Agave tequilana, assembly GCA_038442645.1. Lineage (NCBI taxonomy): Eukaryota > Viridiplantae > Streptophyta > Magnoliopsida > Asparagales > Asparagaceae > Agave > Agave tequilana. Next base: position 99,006 of record JAVJIF010013401.1, on the reverse strand, counting down.
TCTCAACTCCCACCGAGGGAACCTCTACGAAGAGGATTTCTTACAACTCTAGGAGTACCTAACTCCTCTCTCAATACAAAGCCACGAGGCTACAACAACCACAATCCACAACACCTCTACGAAGAGGCTCACAACCAACACTATCACCTCACATTGAGGGATACAACTCAATCACACGATCACCTCTACGAAGAGGGATTCACAAATAAAAGGGTGTACAACTTAGAGGTTACAAACAATAACCTCAAAACTCTCTCTCTCTTTCTTTTTCCACAAAACAAAGATCCTAATAGTTTAGGATAGAAGATATAGCTCAAGTGTGGAAAACAAGTGTTTTTGGAAACAAGCAACAAAGAAAAATTCTTGGGAAAATACTTAACTGCAATAGTAGAATGAAATCTAAGCAAAAATCCCAAAAACCTATTTTCTTTGGATTTTCCAAAAACCCAAAAAACATAAGATGAAATCTTTTTGACTTAAAAAACTCTTTTTAAAACTCTTTTAAACTCTTCAGAAAACTGAAAATTTTTAGCTCAAAATTCTTGTTCAAAACAATGGAGAAATGGTATATATAGCCCCTAGGAAAAACTAGCCGTTAGGCCTGATGTGGCAGTCTGACCAACTGCCGGTCGCCGGCCCCGTCGACCGCCAACGGTCAAAAATGTGCCGTTGGGCAGCAGCGGTCGAACCGGTCCGGTCGACCGAAAATTCCCGAGAGCAGAGCTCTCAACCCGGTCGACCGGTCCGGTCGACCGTCCACTGTGCCTAACAGACGTGCACGTCTGTGCACATCGGTCGACCGGCCCGGTCGACCGGCCCTTGGTGCGGTCGACCGGTCGGTCGACCGTACTGGCCTGGCAGGCACAGTGCAGAACTGCACAGATACGGGATTTGAAAATGGTCTTTTCACTCAATAAATCCCATAAAATCACAGTAAATCTAAAAAAATAGTTTTAATCACAATAAAAACTGTTTTTCTAAAAAATTGTTTTTCTAAACTTGTTTTATCATTTTACTTTGATAACCAAAACTTGTGATAAAAATTTCAAGACATATATCAATCATATCAATTCATTTTGTGTCTTGCCAATTTATCAAAAACAAAACTTGTATTTTATCAAACTAGAATTTCCAAAACATGAATAGGATAGTCAAAATAAGTTTGTTTAAAAATTAAGCATGCATGTATAGAATGAAGCAACTATACATATATCAATTTAAACTTGTTTTGATAAACTATTCATGAAAACAAAACCAAATCATGAAACGTGTGTGTTTTGTGCACTTGAGCATATCAACTAAACTAAGCTTTACAAATGGATCTAAAACTCTATCTAAACTAGGATACCTAAGTCTTCTTGTCGATCTTCCATCTTCAAGTAGACTCGATCCCAAACGCGTGATCCTCCAAGTGCAAAGGTATGATCTTTAAGCTTTGGCACCGGATCAACATGAAAAAACTTCTAAACTCCTTGTTGAAGCTAATCACCAACTAATATCCTGTTAATGATCTGAAACTTAGAAACACAAGAATATTAGTAAACATAACTACATGAGTGTTGATCATCATCAAAACTAGAGTGGAAGGCCATTGGGCCAACACTCCTCTCTCAAACACCGCCTCACAACCGAGGGGTAGGCCCATAGTCAAACAACAACCAACAAACACCTCTACTGAAGAGGGTATACAAACAAACTCCACCTCACAATAGAGGGAGCAAACACAATCTCAACCTCTACCAAAGAGGGAGCAAACCAATCACCCGATCAACCTCTACCAAAGAGGGATACAACAAAAGCAAGGGTGTTTACAACAAGTGGTTTCTTTCAACCACAAATAATCTCTCTTTCTCTTTTCCACAAAACAAGATCCTAATAGAATAGGATAGATGATAAGCTCAAGTGTGAAAAACTAAGTGTTTTGATCAAAGAAAATCTCTTGAAAAAATACCAAATTGATATAGAAATGAAGAACAAGAAATCAATTCCCAAAAACTTGTTTTCTTTGAAAATAACAAAACACTTTAAAAATAAATAGATGAATCTTTTTGGTACTAAAACTCTTTTGAAAACTTCTTTAAACTCCAAGAATAGAGAGAAATTTTAGCTCATAAAAACTTAGTTAAAAACACCAAGCAATGGGGTATTATAGCCCCAAAACAAAACTAGCCGTTAGGCTGATCTGTCAGCCTGACAGGCCTGCGATCGGCCGGCCCGGCCGACTGCCAACGGTCAGAAATATGACCGTTGGGGCATCCGGTCGACCGCACGGCCGACCGCCCAGATACAGAGAGCAGAGCTCTCTGGTCCAGTCGACCGCTCGGTCGGCCGGCCCACTGTGCTGCCAGACGTGCACAAGATTGTGCACGTCGGTCGACCGCAGGGTCGACCGGCCCTTGGTTCGATCGACCGTTCGGTCAGCCGACCAGGCCTGTCAGCCACTGTTCTGGGTCAGAAACACTTGTTAAAAATAATTCTAAAAATTCTTTTATCTCTTCTAAAAATCCTCAAAAATAGTTTTTCATTTTGCATTGATACATAAACATGTGATAAAAAGTTTAGCTCAAATATCAAGCATATGAAACTATTTTTGTGTTTTTATCATTTTTACCAAAAATCAAAACTTGTATTTTATCAAACTTGGATTTTTTAATACATGAATAAGAATGTCACAATAAGTTTGTATAGGAAGTTTAAGCATGCATGTATAACTAGAATACATCTATTATACATATAAACCATTTAAACTTGTTTTGATCAATCTATTCATGAAAACCAAATCCAAACATAAAACTTGTGTGTGTTGTGCACTTGAGCATATCAACTATTCTTATCTTTACATATGGATCTAAAACACACTAAACTAAAACTAGGATACCTAAGTCTTCTTGACGATCTTCATCTTCAAGTTGACTCGGTCCAAACTCCGTGATCCAACGAGCATGGCTAAATGTGATCTTGATGCTCGGGCACTTGAATCACCATGTGAAAGCTTCCAAACTCCTCTTGTTGAAGCAATCACCAACTAATATCTTGCTTAATGATCTGAAACTAAAATCACAAGATTATTAGTAAACATAACTACATGAGTTAATCATCATCAAAACTAGAGAGGAAGGCCTCCGGGCCAACAATCTCCCCCTTCTTGATGATGACAAAACTCATAGAGTTATATATGCATGGATTAAAGTTAAGCTTCAAAGAAGCTCCCCCTAACTCATGCATAAACAAATATGTAATAAAGGCTCTTAAACATGAATGCATAGAAATGCATAAACAATAAAAAGGCTCTAGATACGCAATGAAATGTTCAAAAACACAAACATGCTCTAGATACCAATTAAAATTAAACTAAATTAAATTAATATATGCAAAACATAAATATGCATATATAAACTAAAATCTTTCTCCCCTTTTTGTCAATGATCAACAAAGGGTAAAAACTAAAACAAAACAAAATCTTCTCCCCTTTTTAATACAAAGAAACAATCATCAATAAGGGGTAAAAGCAAAACCAATCAACAAATTTTTTCTCCCCCCTTTTGTTCGAAACAAAGAATCAACAAAGGGTTAATAAAAAATGTTCTCCCCTTTTTGTCTAAACAAAAAACAAAAACCAAATAGCGGTGACAATCAATTAAGGTACCAATTTAGAATATGTCAAAATAGCATCTTGATGCCAATTGAAAGTAAACATAGATCAATAAATGGTATATGCTATATACATTCATGAAGAGGAAGATGTGAAGCTTCCCTACATAGATACATTACATGAAGGAGGGATGACAAGTCCTAATTCACATAACATACACTATGCAATGCATAAGAGGAGATGTGAAGCTCCCCCTACACACGTGTACCGCATAAAGAAAAGATTGTCAAGCTCTTCAATACAAGATACACTCAACATGAATCTATATGTAGAAGAGATGTAAGCTCTCCTTGCATATATGCAATATAAATCAAAACATTTTGACTATTTTCTTTAAACAAAATTTGATATACCAATTTTTAAAACATTCAAATAAACATCTTGATATCAAAAGAGAGTATTTTTTTAAGTATATGATATCAATTAAAATTTTATTTTCTATCATAAAGTAAGGGAGTGGAAATACAAATACCAATTGTAAATATGAAATCGAATTTTCTCCCCCTTTATGAAATACCAACAAAACACATGCATAAGCTTGTAATAAGATACCAATTGAAAATTGAATCAATTGAAACAAAATTGAAACTCAAGCTTTAGCATAGACAAAACACATATATATGTATGAAAAATAGATACTAATTGAAATTGATATTCTTAGAATTGAAAGCATACATACATACAAACATATATAAGTATACAAGAAAGGTCAAAATTGATACTAATTGAAAAAAATTTCAATGATACCAATTGAAACAACAATAATGATCAAGTGTATACATCATATAACTACCACCCATCCATGTTTAGTTTAAAAAGATTTTCAATATAAAGCATACATGAGCATGATCTCCCATCCAACCACCCATGGAAGGTAGGGGTTTTCAAAAAATTGATTTTGAAAGTAAGCTTTGTTTGAAAAACTCTACCAAAATGAAGAATACAAACTAGTTAAATGAAAAAACTTGTTAACTAGTGCGAAATCCTTCAAGCAAGGAATAAAACAAAATATTTTTCATAAAACATGAAATCCACATAATAGTCAACACTCATAATCAATTAAGCATAAATATGACTCATGAAAACAAACACATGAGTAAACAATAAATGTGAGTGTACAAATAAGATGTGAAGATCATAATCAAGAAAGATGGACAATAAGCTCAATATACCTTAAGAAAACATGAAAATCATCAAAACTATTTAATCTTCAAGGTATATATATGTTCTATACAAATTAAAGTATACATACATATCCAAACACAACGAGTCCACAAAGATGTATGCATGAAGGCACGTGGCTCAAAAGGATGTATATGTATAACATAATTTGGATAAAATAGATCCAAGGTAAAATAAGCACCAAAGAGGTAAGTGAACTTTATTTTATTTTCTTTCTTTATTTCTTAGTTTACAAACAGACTTTCTTTCTTTCATTTCTTTCTTTTAACTTAATTGTCACTAAAAACACCCACACAATCTCTTCTTCTATCATCTCCTTATCTTCTTCTTCTAACTCTTAACATTTCTCTTTTCTTTTCTAAAAACTAAGAAAAAAGATTTTAACCGGAGTTAGTAACTTAGAAAGAACTTACATAACGCTTCTATCGTAGTCCCTCCTTGTAGATTACGAGCCACATAGCCACTTACTATAGAGGTAGTATTGAGCAACCTAACACTTTTTATTCTTCATTTCTAAACCCTTCTTTTCTGTGCATAGTAATATGCGATCAATTTTGGTGTCATTGCCAGGGAAGGACAGTAAGTAATCTTTTTAATTTACTTAACGGTTAACTATTTTCTTCTCTATTTTTGTGAGCAGGTACTGATTTCAGAAAACAAACAGTTGCATAACACATTTGAATGCTTTATGGCCCTGCTCAAGAAAGCAGGACACCAAAGCCTACTCAATTGCGTGCAAACGTGACAAAAGATGTGTTTTCGCGGTTAGAGTAATGAACTACTAATCTTGTTTTTTCAGGGTTATTGAGTTGCAAGTATATAGCTTCTACAACTATTAGTTTTATTGTTTAACTTACTATGCACATTGTTCTAACCTCAACAGTATCTTGTGTTTTGTAAATCTTAAAAATCGGTTAGACTTTGCATTTAGGCATTTGTTTAATCCATTTAAACTTTTCATTAGTGTTGAAGAGTGTTGGAGAAAAGGTACGTGTGCATTGCTTGTAGCTTAGGAAACACATTTGAGTGATACATTTGCATAAATGTATTCATTTTGCTATATACATGTACATATTGCACTAAAACAAATTAAGGGCTTGTCCTATAAACAAATAAGGTGGGAAAGTCATTCTCCTACCTTTGTCCGAAAATCATCTCATCACTTTCTAACCCAATCCTAACTTAAAACTGAGTAGACGTTGGCCTCGAGACATCTCAGACTCATTAGGAGATTGACCTAAAGAGGTAGCTGTTAGAGTTTGACTCTAGTCAAATCGGTGTGAAAGGTTAGGGATTGAGAGGCGAAACCTCAAAGAATAGTGTTTGGCATTATTAGGCCTGTTACTCAGGCACGGATACCTCTAATTGATCTTACCCTTACCTGACCAATTAACTTATGATCAGAATACTGCAATATACCTCCCGTGGATAGTCTAACCAGTTAGAAGTCGTCTAGATCTAAGGTCCATTCTAACTTATGCTTGATTTTTCTTTGCTTTTTGTTTATTTATTTTTGACATTTTTTGTGTGAGATGGATCATAACAATATTTTTTCTATAATAATAGTGATCCATATTTCACCCCCAACCTCTTTTGACTCGGATATCACCAATCCAAAATTTATAACTTTAACCAACCAAATATGCCAATTTGGATTTATCCAAATCAACATATGCTACAGTCTCAATATTATGAATAAGACTGAAATAATCATCATCTTCACTCTTCACCGAGTCAGTAGGGATACAACTCGTCCGAGTCATTTTATCAACCACCTTATAACATTCAACTTCTTCTTTTCTAGAACAACCTATTGAGGAAAAATCTGATTCAAAAAGATTCTAGAAGATTTGCATGAGTCTGAGCGGCAAGTTCAAAACATGAGGCTCACAATCCCACCAAAAATTTCAAAAACACGATCTATCTCTTTTTCAAGTCCCACCACAACAAGAACCTTCTAACTTCGAAAAGAGAATGGAAGTCTTGGTTCAGCTCTAACATGATTATCTCTAGTCTATCGATAAGTTAGAAGCACAAATGAGTTATTTGGGCAACAAAATTAATGAAAAGAATGAAAAAAAATCTATCTAACACATTATTGACAATTCCGATTCCCCTAGCCATGTTGATAGGAACCAAGAATCATGGTGTATTTGAAATAACTTTAATCAAAACTCAATTCCACAAGTTTCAATTCCACTCAACATATTAAACTTGACCAATCTCAAACCTTAAATAAATTGGTAATTTTTCACTTTAAGAAAATTGAGCTCGAATATGAATATGACCCCGATCCCCAATTTTGTGATTTAGTTTTAATTTTTGAATTTATGTTGACTTCGATATCCTTACCTGATTTGGACCCCATTCCCAAGCGTTCCAATACCCATAGAGCTTGAAATAGAACTGCCGATTTTGGAAAGTCACATTCCATTGATGGGAAATGAAAGTGAATTTCAATTTATTAATTTGGAACCAACTCTTGAACCAAAATTGACTTTTGAACCTAAACTTGATTTAAGTCATATTTCCAAGTCAGTATTAGTTCCCGAACCTTTCATTCTTGAGCTCAAGTCAACCATTCCACCAAGTCACATTCTATTATTAGACTAAGGTATAAACCATTATGATTCTGAGATGATATTTCAAAATTGGTCATATAACAGGGATGATTTCAATGTTAGGATATAGCATAATCCTATTCAGTCTAGAGGTTGTAAAACTGTAAATAGGAAAGTGGTCATCAAAGGTGGGTTCTTTAAGATTTCACATTATTTAGATTAGGCAGCAATACTTGGCCCAATCCGACCACCACCGGAATCACCACCTTGAGATAACATTTTTTCTTCCCTTTCTTCTTTTTCATGCATATATGTATTCATTCATATATTAAAAATAATGCATGAGATAGGTGTGAGGGAGGGTTCTAACACAACATAGGTTTTTTATATAAAAATATTTCTTTTTCTTTTAAAATTTTTTTGAAAAGAGAAACAATATTTTGACTTATTTTTTATAAGAAATTAAGTTAATTCTAAGGAGCATGAAAACCATAATTAAGATTTCTAATACTTGGTCAAAATAAAATTATTTTTTTGATTTCTAGGGTTAGGAAGAAAAATTGAAAAAGTAATTTAGTCATGATTTTTATATTGATGAAATATGCATACTTATACACTAACGCCTTAGGATTCAAATACAAGGATTCTTATGCGTTATAAAAAAAGAAAAATATATATTATTAAAAAAACTTCAAATTAAGTTGGATATTTGGGCCTCATAAAGCCATCTTATAAATAAAAAACTCTTAGTTTTGTGGCCTTATTTGCTCGAGTCCTTAAGTCCTTGGGGTATTTTCTCACCTGGTTCCCTAAGACTGTCCGGTTTGGAAGTCACCGACTAAAGGCTCGTTACATGGGCGAATTAGAAAGCCTAATAAAAGTAAGGGATATTAACATCAAAACATGAAAAAAAATAAGACATAAGAGTTGAAGTTGAAGAATCCCAAGTAAAATATTTACAGTCACGAAGGTGCATATGGCTTAAGGTAAATAAAAGAGTAGATGAGAAATGTAGTTTTAATTCTTACCTTGATTGATAACAAGTTCTTGAATAGGGACTATGTTTAGGAAGGAATAGTTTGGTATTCTTATGACTTATAGATTACTTTAATTTTTGCAAAAATACTTCAAGTATGTTTTCCCTTTTTCAAAATATATTTTCAAAATACTAACACTTTGTTTTTCTTTCTTTATGGATTTCATGGGTGTAATTCACTAAAAACCCTCACGAGACAAAACTCGTCCTCTAGGGTACTTAGAGGTTTAATGGCTTGTTACACGTGCTAAGTGCAACTGTGATTCCAATGAAGTGAGTTAAATTAGGTTAGCTCTGTTTTACTTTTTATTTATTTTACTCGAGGACGAGCAAAGATAGGTGGGGGAATGTGATTGATCACTAATATCGCATCATTTATTATCATATTTTCATATTTATGTCATAATAAAATTTTCTATTTCATCCTAATTATTATCTAAATTTGTGCAGGCCTTGTTTAATGAAGAAGGAGAGAAAACGAGCCCAAAAGCCCACTTAAATTCAGATTTAAATGAGTTTAAATCAAAATTAAGGATTGAAACAGAAGATTTAAGGGGATAAGTGTAGATCAAATTAAATCAGAGAAAATAACACCGATGAAAACTGATTAAATTCGGGTTTCTATAGATTCATTTGGTTAGCTGAAGAATCAACAAAGAAAAGATTAAATCTAGAAGTCTAGAGGGGATTCTATCTATATACAAGGAGATACCTACAAGAGAAGATCATGCCTCCCCCAGATCCAGCAAGACCAAATATAAGCCGCGAAAACTATGTCTTTGACTGCATTTCCATGACTGGATAGTTTCAAATGGGGGAGTGTTTGCTCCCCCTATCTTCGTACTCGCTACCTTTCTCCATTTTGCCTATAAATAATGGCATTTCTGAAGGCAAACGGGCACTACTCCAGTAGAAAGTTTAAAATTAGGCTTTTCTCTTTAGTTTTAACTTAGGTTTTTATTTTTACTTTCATGTAATTTTCTGTTTCTTTGTAAGCTTAGGTTAGAGAGAGATTCATGTTAAAAGAAAGAGTTGTATTGAGAGTGAACCATTGTAACCTTCTCTCTTTTCTTTCATTGTTTTTCAATTTAAATCAAAAGTTTACTTGTCTTTTTATTTTTGCTTTACTTTCCTCTGAGGTGGCTTGTAATCCAAGTGAATCCTACAGCCTCGAATCTGCTTTGCCCTTGCAAGTACTGCTGATGGCTTATGGTGTTGGATATCTATCTCAAAGAGTGTAATAATTTAGTATTCTTTTCTGTTTGTATTTTTTTGTTAGACCGATTTGGAATGGAAAAGTTCCGATATGTCATGTTACGATCACCTTCAAGTTAAGGTAAGTCGTTGTAACGGATCCAAGGTAAAACAAGCGCTGAAGAGGCAAGTGAACTTTTATTTTATTTTCTTTCTTTATATCTTAGTTTAGAAACACACTTTCATGCTTGCAGTTTTTTTTTTCTTTTAACTTAGTTTTCACTAAAACACCCACACAATCTCTTCTTCTATCATCTCCCTATCTTCTTCTTCTAACTCTTAACATTTCTCTTTTCTTTTCTAAAAACAAAGAAGAGAGATTTTAATCAGAGTTAGTAACGTAGAAAGAACTTATTTAACGCTTCTATTGTAGTCCCTTCTTTTGGATCACGACCAGCATAGCCACCTGCTATAGCAGTAGTATTGAGCAACTTAATACTTTTTATTTTCATTTTAAACCCTACTTTTCTGTGCAGGTTAAGATTCGATCATGCCTGCTGACCCGTTGGCCATACTCGCTCAGCCCTGTCAGCCGTCCGCTCGGGCCATCAGCCGCGCACGTCCTACATGCCCTGCGCCCACTCCCTCGTATGTTGCACCCGTTCGCCCTTGGGTCCGCGTGCCTTCGTCGACCCTGTCTGCCGTTAGTCACCACCGCTGCCACCTGTCACCCATCACCAATGGTGCTATCGTCGGCCATAAGCAGGGGAGAGAGATCTTGTGAGTGAGAGAGGAAACTAGAGAATGAGAGGGAGAAGAAGAGAATGAGGGAGAGTCTTAAAGTGAGAATGATGGTTTTCTCTCATCATCCCTATATTTATTTGTAGGATCTAAAACTAGGCAACACAAACACAAGAGAGGGGTGAATAGAGTTTAAAAATTCTAAATAAGAAATATTAATAACTTGCAAGAAAATAAACCTTAATAGAATAAAACTCAAAATGCAAACACAAACACAAGAGATTTTAATCTGGTTCGGTCCTCTTGACCTACATCCAATTCTCAAGCAACCAGCTTGTAATTTTCTTTAACCTGATTTTGAAACCTTCAAACTAAACAGTACACCACTTGACAAAAACCTTCTGTTGGCCCAGAGGCCTTCCACTCTAGTTTTGATGATGATTAACTCATGTAGTTATGTTACTAATTATCTTGTGATTTTAGTTACAGATCATTGATCAAGATATTAGTTGGTGATTGCTTCAAAAAGATGAGTTTGGAAGCTTTCACATGGTGATTCCGGTGCCCGAGCTTCAAGATTACTCCTTTGCACTCGGCGGATCACGGTTTGGGATCGAGTCTACTTGAAGATGGAAGATCGTCAAGAAGACTTAGGTATCCTAATTTAGTTTAGTGTGTTTTAGATCCATTTGTAAAGCTTAGAATAGTTGATATGCTCAAGTGCACAACACACACAAGTTTTATGTTTGGATATTGGTTTTTCGTTTTTAGTTTAACCGATATGTGTTTTCATGATTAGATTGATCAAAACAAGTTTACATAGTTTATATGTATAATAGATGTATTCTAGTTATACATATATGCTTACACTTCCTATACAAACTTATTTTGACTATCTTATTCATGTATTGAAAAATCAAGTTTGATAAAAATACAAGTTTTGGTTTTTAGTAAAAATGTTAAGACACAAAAATAGTTCATATTGATTGATATTTGAGCTAAACTTTTTACCACATGTTTATATATCAATGCAAAATGATAAAACTATTTTTTGTGATTTTTAGAAGTGTTAAAAGATTTTTCAAAAATATTTCTAGCAAGTTTCTGACCCTGATCTGTGACTGACAGGCCAGGTCGGTCGACCGCATGGGTCGACCGCACCAAGGGCCGGTCGACCCGTAAGGTCGACCGACGTGCACAGAGCCGTGCACGTCTGGCAGACACAAGGGCGGTCGACCCGGATGGTCGACCGTAACTGAGAGCTCTACTCTCTGTATATTTGGGTCGACCGGGCGGTCGACCGGGTTTGCCCAACGGTCACATTTTTGACCGTTGGCGGTCGACCGGGCGGCCGACCGCCAAGCCTGTCAGGCTGCCACATCAGCCTAACGGCTCGTTTTGTTTTGGGGCTATAAATACCCCAACTCTTGGGCTGTTTTGACAAGATTTTCAAGAGCAAAAATTCCCTACTCTCTGCTTTTAAAAATAAGTTTTAAAGTGTTTTAGAGCCTCAAAGATTTCATCTTTATTGTTTTCAAGGGTTTGGAAAATTCAAAGAAAAATAGGTTTTTGGGATATTGCTTTAGATCTTTATTTCTATCATATTGCAAGTGTTTTTCCCAAGGATTTTTCTTTGCTATTTGATTTCCAAACACCTAGTTTTCCACACTTGAGCTTATCTTCTATCCTATTCTATTAGGATCTTGTTTTTATGGAAAAGAGAGAAGAAAGAGAGATTGTTTGTGGTTGAAAGATACCACCAAGTTGTAAACCCTTTTCATTGTTGGGTGCTCCCTCTTTGGTACAGGTTGAGGTTTGGTTTGCTCCCTCTTTGGTAGAGGTTGAGGCTTGTGGTTTGCTCCCTCTAGTGAGAGGTGGAATTTGGTTTGTAACCCTCTTCGGTAGAGGCGTTGGTTGTTGTTTGGCTACGGGCCTACCCCTCGGTTGTGAGGCGGTGTTTGAGAGAGGAGTTCGGTACTCCTTGTGTTGTAACAAATCCTCTTCGGTAGAGGTTGATAGTGGATTGGAAATCCTTCTCGGTGAAGGCGGGGATGTAGAGCTGGGTGCTCGAACCTCGAAACATATCTTTGCCTTTGTGTTTGATCCATTGTCTCTCAACTCTCTCTCTCTCATTTATTTGTGCAAAGCATCATACTTCATTCATATCATATATTGCTTGTTTTGCCTTGCATCTTTCATATTGCTCATCCTTATATGCTTGACTTGATTGTGTGTGTGCCTCACTTATACTTAACCACAAGAGCTTCACATAGCACCTCAACCCATTCAAGGGGAATCAAGAGGAGTTAGTTCAGAGCCCTTCACGGGGAATTCGGATACACTTATTGGTTGTATTAAGTGTGTTGCAAGAATTATTTTAAGCTTCCGCATTTAGCGCATTTAGTTCACTAGATTAGCACTTACACCTATTCACCCCCCCTCTAGGTGTCCTTTTCAATTGGTATCAGAGCTAGTGCTCCTGATACTTAGGCTTAACATCCTAGGAGTGAGATCCATTTGTTTGCTAATCTTGTTTGCATTTGCTTGTTTGCACACATATAGTTTGGACCCATGGACTTCATGACCCCACCTAGTTTTGACCCTTCCAACATTGTTGTTTGGAAGTATAGGATGTCCATGTACCTACAAGCCCTAGGTCACAAGGTTCACCTTGCCATTACCAAGGAATCCTTCCTTAGTGATAGCAATCATATAGGGGCCAATGCACAAGCCCTTGAGGCCATTAGAAACACATTATCTAAAGATTATCTCTTGAGTGTTTCTAACCTTGATTCCGCTTTTGCAGTGTGGAACAAGTTGACAACAACCACCACCTCCAAGCTTCAAACGCCTATCTAACAAGAAGAGGAATCTAGTGGAGAATCCGACTCATAATGCTTGATGGTCCAAGGGAATGACTCCCTTGAGGTACTTTCGGAAACTCAACTAGATAGTAATGATTGTGCTAGTTCTTCAAATGATTTTATTGATGCCCATGCTTTAAATGAAGAACTTTCTATAGTTTGTGAAAAATTGATAGAAAAATATAAGATTTTGAAAAGAAAAAGTCTAGAAATTGAAAAAGAAAATAAAAATTTGATTTCTAGACTTGACATTGTTTTGCAAGAGAAAGATGAGATTTTGAATGAAAGGGATTCATTGAAATCTCAACTTGATCTTACACTTAAAGAAAAAGAATTTTTAAAATCTAAAAATGATTGTGAAACACTCTTGAAGAAAAATGATGTTTTGTCTTTAAAATTGAATTTGTTTTACATAATAATGATTCTTTGGAAAGAGAAATTGAATTTATTTCAAAAGAATTAGAAATTTGTTTAAATAAAAATAATTCTTTGAAAAATGATATTGCTTCACATGTTTGCCATGCTATGGTAGTTTCACCTAGAACACCTATTGCATGTACCTCTTCTTCTAGAATTAATAATGATATTTGTTTATTAAAGAAGAGTGTAGATTGTTTGGGCTCCACTTTGAGCCAATGTGTAGTAGGGCACACACGTTTGGAAACTTTGTTTCGAAAGAAACAAGTTTCATCTTTTCATGCACACCCTCCACTGCATACACATGCTCCTCACGGACACCATCACACCATGTATGCTCATGTGTACACTTGTACACATTGTGGACGTAAGGGCCACCTTGCTAAATTTTGTTTTGATCGTATACATGATTGTAATTTAGCAAATAAGTTTGTTTGGGTTAGAGAAGGTACTAACCCCCATGGACCCAAGAAGATATGGGTACCAAAGACCACCCCTCCTATTTTTGATGTAGGTGTGGGCTCTCGCATAACGTGAGAGTTGCCGTACCTTGGAGTGGATGCGTTCCGAGCTTCATGGAAATCTATTGGATGCATCACTTTCAATGGGAGTTTGGTGGAGATGACCACCATGTTTTGGAGACAAGGGAAGTTGCCTTCTAGGTTTTGGTAACGATTCCTAACTCCTAATTTTTATTTACATGATTTTAATATTCATTGTTTATAGCATGTTTCATTGTTTAGTGATTAGTATGAAAATGCCATGATTATTAGATTAGTGACATACATGTATAGTATTTGAGACACCCATGTTTAATATGTATTATTATTTTGTGTTCTCGCATTTGATTAGCTATCATGTACATCATAAATCTAATAACATGTGGATATTCATAATAATCATGTTTTTACTTATCATGTTGATTTTTACCTTGGTTTTATGCTTCATGTGTTGATTACATGTTTAGATGTTAGTTTTCATTAAGACTAGGACTTATACTTGTACATATAGTGGGCCACAAATAAATCTATATATGTTTGTGCTTGAATGCTTATTTGAACCCATTAGATGTGCTAGTATAGTCTAGTTTTGATGATTCATACATTTTAAACTTGTATTCCTACTTTTGGATTTGCTTTGTGATCATGTGTTTCCATTTCATGTATATGTCTATTTTGCCAAACTTTAAGATATACATGTATACCCCTTGAGTCATTTGCCTTTCATGCAAATCTATATATACGGACTCAATTGTGTTTAGGGATATGTATGTATACTTATTATGTTGACAATTCATACATATATCTTGAAATGAAATTTGTTTTGATGAATATTTAGTTTTTCTTGTTTTCGTGTTTATTTGTTTAACTTCATGTATATGTCCATTTTATCCAAATTATTATTATACATATACATCCTTTTTGAGCCACGTGCCTTCATGCATATATCTTTGTGGACTCGTTGTGTTTGGATATGTATGTATACTTTAATTTGTATAAGACATACATATACCTTGAAGATTAAATAAGTTTTAATGATTTTCGTGTTTTCTTATTTCAAGGAATTTTGAGCTTAATTGGAAATTTCATAATGCCATGTCACACATTACTTGTACACTCACCATTTTTTTTAAATTATTTCTCATGAGTGTGTTTTCATGAGCATGTATGGACTTTATTGAATATTGAGTGTTTTTAAGTGCTATGTGATTTACACGTGTTTTATGAAAATAATTTTATTTTATTCCTTACTTGAAGGATTTCGTACTAGTTTACAACTTTTTCTTATAACTAGTTACGGTATTCTTCATATGGTAGAGTTTTTCAAACATACTACATTTTCAAATCTATTTTTGAAAACCCCTACCTTCGATGGGAGGATGAATGGGAGATCATATTCATGTATGCTTTAAAATGAAAATCATTTAAAACTTGAACCATGATTGGGAGGTATTGATAATATGATGTATACACTTGATCATTATTGTTATTTCAATTGGTATTATTGAATTCTTTCAATTGGTATCAATCTTGACAATTCTTGTATACTCATATATTTTGTATGTATGTATGCTTTTACTTCCAAGTATATCAATTTCAATTGGTATCTATTTTTCATACATATATATGTTTTGTTTCAATTTTTTTTAACAATGCTTAGGCTTGTTAAAATAAAAGTGAGCATTATTTTAGTTTGTATTTCATAAAGGGGGAGAAAATTCGTATTTCATCTTTCAATTAGTATTTGTTTTTCACTCCCATACTTTATGATTGAAAATTTCAAGTTGGTATCATATATTCAAAATAAAAGATATTTACAATTGGTATCAAAATTTTTGCTTAGACATTCAAAATTTATTATGTTCAATTTCAATTGGTATCAAGACTTTCATGTGTTTTGCTTAAAATTGGTATCAATATTTTGTTTGTTTCCTTTCAATTGGTATCAAGATGCTATTCTTTGACATATTTTCAATTGGTACCTTAATTGATTGTCACCCCTATGTGGTTTTGTTTTTGTTTTAGACAAAAAGGGGGAAAATATTATTTTTATTGATTCGTTGTTTCGAACAAAAAAAGGGAGAAAAAATTTATTAATTTAGTTTTGTTTTTACCCCTTATTGTAGATTGATTCTTTGTATTAAAAAGAGAGAAGATTTTGTTTTGTTGTGGCTTTTACCCCTTTGTTGATGATTGACAAAATGGGGTAGAATTATTTGAGAAGTTTTATATATGCATGTTTATGTTTTGCATATATTAAGTTTAATTTAGTTTAATTTTAATTGATATCTAGAGCATGTTTTGTAATTGGTATCTAGAGCATGTTTTGTTTTTAACATTTCATTGGTATCTAGAACCTTTTATTGTTTTGCATAGATATGCATCCATGTTTAATATTCATTGCATATTATGTTTATTTGTTTATGCATGAGTTAAGGGGGAGCTTCTTTGAAGCTTAACTTTAATCCATGCATATATAACTCCATGAGTTTTGTCATCATCAAAAAGGGGGAGATTGTTGGCCCAGAGGCCTTCCACTCTAGTTTTGATAATGATTAACTCATGTAGTTATGTTTACTAATTATCTTGTGATTTTAGTTACAGATCATTGATCAAGATATTAGTTGGTGATTGCTTCAAAAAGATGAGTTTGGAAGCTTTCACATGGTGATTCCGGTGCCCGAGCTTCAAGATTACTCCTTTGCACTCGGCGGATCACGGTTTGGGATCGAGTCTACTTGAAGATGGAAGATCGTCAAGAAGACTTAGGTATCCTAGTTTAGTTTAGTGTGTTTTAGATCCATTTGTAAAGCTTAGAATAGTTGATATGCTCAAGTGCACAACACACACAAGTTTATGTTTGGATATTGGTTTTTCGTTTTTAGTTTAACCGATATGTGTTTTCATGATTAGATTGATCAAAATAAGTTACATGGTTATATGTATAATAGATGTATTCTAGTTATACATACATGCTTACACTTCCTATACAAACTTATTTTGACTATCTTATTCATGTATTGAAAAATCAAGTTTAATAAAAATACAAGTTTTGGTTTTTAGTAAAATGTTAAGACACAAAAATAGTTCATATTGATTGATATTTGAGCTAAACTTTTTATCACATGTTTATATATCAATGCAAAATGATAAAACTATTTTTTGTGATTTTTAGAAGTGTTAAAAGATTTTTCAAAAATATTTCTAACAAGTGTTTCTGACCCTGATCTGTGACTGACAGGCCAGGTCGGTCGACCGCATGGGTCGACCGCACCAAGGGCCGGTCGACCCGTAAGGTCGACCGACGTGCACAGAGCCGTGCACGTCTGGCAGACACAAGGGCGGTCGACCCGGACGGTCGACCGTAACTGAGAGCTCTGTTCTCTGTATATTTGGGTCGACCGGGCGGTCGACCGGGTTTGCCCAACGGTCACATTTTTGACCGTTGGCGGTCGACCGGGCGGTCGACCGCCAAGCCTGTCAGGCTGCCACATCAGCCTAATGGCTAGTTTATTTTGGGCTATAAATACCCCAACTCTTGGGCTGTTTTGACAAGATTTTCAAGAGTAAAAATTCTCTACTCTCTGCTTTTAAAAATAAGTTTTTAAAGTGTTTTAGAGCCTCAAATATTTCATCTTTATAATTTTCAAGGGTTTGGAAAATTCAAAGAAAAATAGGTTTTTAGGATATTGCTTTAGATCTTCATTTCTATCATATTGCAAGTGTTTTTCCAAGGATTTTTCTTTGCTATTTGATTTCCAAACACCTAGTTTTCCACACTTGAGCTTATCTTCTATCCTATTCTATTAGGATCTTGTTTTTGTGGAAAAGAGAGAAGAAAGAGATATTGTTTGTGGTTGAAAGATACCACCAAGTTGTAAACCCTTTTCATTGTTGGGTGCTCCCTCTTTGGTAGAGGTTGAGGTTTGGTTTGCTCCCTCTTTGGTAGAGGTTGAGACTTGTGGTTTGCTCCCTCTAGTGAGAGGTGGAGTTTGGTTTGTAACCCTCTTCGGTAGAGGCGTTGGTTGTTATTTGGCTACGGGCCTACCCTCGGTTGTGAGGCGGTGTTTGAGAGAGGAGTTCGGTACTCCTTGTGTTGTAACAAATCCTCTTTGGTAGAGGTTCCCTCTGTGGGAGATAGTGGATTGGAAATCCTTCTCGGTGAAGGCGGGAATGTAGAGCTGGGTGCTCGAACCTCGAAACATATCTTTACCTTTGCGTTTGATCTATTGTCTCTCAACTCTCTCTCATTTATTTGTGCAAAGCATCATACTTCATTCATATCATATATTGCTTGTTTTGCCTTGCATCTTTCATATTGCTCATCCTTATATGCTTGACTTGATTGTGTGTGTGCCTCACTTATACTTAACCACAAGAGCTTCACATAGCACCTCAACCCATTCAAGGGGAATCAAGAAGAGTTAGTCCAGAGCCCTTCACGGGGAATTCGGCTACACTTGTTGGTTGTATTAAGTGTGTTGCAAGAATTGTTTTAAGCTTCCGCATTTAGCGCATTTAGTTCACTAGATTAGCACTTACACCTATTCACCCCCTATAGGTGTCCTTTTCACCTTCGTCAAATCTGTACATCTCTTCTCTACGCCGAGAAGATCTTTGAAATAAGTACAATTTATCTTATAAGCCTTGATTTTAATGTGGAAGTGAATCTACAAGGATCTTATAGTGAAACTCTTAGAATTTCTTCACAAAGGATTGCTTTGGGTGAAGAAAGAATCGAGGAAGAGAGTTTTTCTGAAGAATAGAATTTTTAGAATAGTTTTTCGCATATGAATTATTGTGTAAAATCAAAGGATTTAATCCCTATTTATAGCTGGAGAATAAAGGCAGTTGGATTAGTTATTTGATTTGGATTTGAAAACACTAGAATATCAAAAGTTTATACAATTGTTCAACAGTCAAAAATTATCTGTGTAGTCGACTTATAATAGGAATTAGTCGACTAGACATACATATTTTGCCTAGAGTAATCGATTTATAAATTGAGTTAGCACACTAGAAGACAAAATAACTGAATCATTATTTCTGTTGAACTGCTATGTAATATCCCTAATTTAAAATATTGTATTTTTATTTTTTAAGTATTTATTTTTGTTTTGCTTATCATTTTATGAGTATTTATTAATTAAATTTATATCTCATAATATTCATTTTTGTTACATGTATATATATCATAGTCATTATTAGTAATAACTACTAATTATATTATCTCTAAATTGTTATTCTTATTATTAATTTTTATTTACTAAATTTGTATTGGAGATTAAATTACTATTTCATAAGATTGTTATTAATAATTGTTATTTTCTTAATATTTTTCTAATTATTTAATTGTTGGTATTAGCTTCTAAATTATTATTATACTAATTAGTATTATTAGTGATAGTTTTTATTATTATTTTTATCATTTCATTATGTTTATTATTACTATTATTATCTATTATTATATCATGTATCCTAACTTTTGTTGTTGTTAATTAATTATTATTAATATATTTCTGTTGTTGTTAGTATTATTATGATTATGGTTAATTACTTTTATTAATATTATTATTGGTATTATTATTAGTGTTGTTATTTTATATCCCTCCTTTCTTTCTCATTCCTATTCCTAAACTCTTGTACCCGTTAACTCTTTTAGCCCATGATCCAAACTCGAATCCCATACCAAACCCATTATCAATCCTATGAATCTTCTCCTATCATTAACCGGCTATCCTAATATCTTTTCTTAACTAATCAATCCTAATCTTAATTAATTATATCCTAATCATAACTAATAAACTCGTTCCCTTTTCTCCTACTCTATTCCCTTCCTCTAACTGAGAACATCACCCAAGCCATCACCCATGGCCGAGCTAACTCCTCCCCACCCCTTCTTCTCTAACCCACGGAACCAACCACACCCACCGTCCAACTCCCCTCTCGGCCACCCTCAGCACCTCTCCTTCCTCCTCACGCAACTTGAGGCGAGCTCCACTCCTTGCTATTGTCCCCATGGCTGCCAGGACATTCCCACAACAGGCCACTCATTGCCATGCCGTACCACAACCATAGCACACCTCCCATGGCGCCTCCTTCAATAGCAGCGCCTTGTCAGAGCACGATCACCCCCTGCAAATCCCTGCCGTGACCATCTCCTTCCCCTCTGATCTGTGACAGTGGCACACCACTCCAGGCCAACCCTGGCAACATCCCCACAACCTAACTCTTTCTCTCCCTCGAAGCCGGTCACCCCCTTGACAGCGAACCAAGCCCCGAGCTCCTTCCCTCTCGGACTGCATCCATACCATCCCCAACCCCGGTTGCTCCTCCTTACTATGAACAGCCCATGCCGCAATTCTCTCTCCTCCGCCGAGCCATCAGCGTTGCCCGCAAGCTCCGCCGTACCCCAACTCCTACAATTGTGCCTCCTATTGCCAAGCCCATTCTTTGTGTGAGTTTTCCTCTCTCTCTCTCTCTCTCTTTGTGTTTTAATTATGTGTGTCTATGTTTTAGTTAGTGTTATGTTTTAATTATTATATGTGGGTACATTTGTTAATATGTATAGTGTGTGTGTGTGTGTGTGTGTGTGGTGTTAGTGTTTAGGTGTGTGCGTGAATGTGTATGTATGACTGTATGTATATGAGTATATATAGGTGTATGTATGTATATACTCATATATGTATGTGTGTGTGTGTGTGAGTACACATGTGTGTACGTATATATAAGTGGTGTGTGTATGTATGCGGGTGTATGTTCGTGTGAGTTCATGGGTTGGGCTGCGTGTTGCAGCGTTACGGACCCGTTTGGTGAGATTCGGACCCGTTATGGAAGATTCATTTTGGTGCTCGTTATTGAACCATATACTGGCAACTCGAAGACCGACCCATGGATGGTCCGGAGATCCGTACCGGTTCTGCAGTAAAGACCAGACGACGATTCAGATCCAAAACTGCGTCATTTCATTGAGTGTTTATTCTTATGTTTTTCTTTATTTACTGTTACGAGTAGGTGTTAGTGTATTTGTTCATATTATTTCATGTGATTACCTGATATATTTTACTAGTATGATCACCCGTACAATTTCATATGATGTCAGTAAGTGTAAACTTTTATTATACAGTTTATCTGAACCTTATCAACGTCATTTCATGTGATAGTTGGTCACCCCTATTGATTCAGGACTGTTTGTGGTATATAATAGACTGTGACTTGATTCGATTTACTGATCAGCTAGCTTAGTACATATTTGTGGATAGATGGCATATTTTATGTGAAGTATTTGTCAGACAAATTGTTTGGTGATTATTCTGACTAGAACTCCTTAGATATTGAGAAAGTATTAGATATGATGTTGCCTTATCGATGACTAATTTACCGATACTTGGATTTGTATTGACTTGGTTAGAGTTAGAGTTGACCTGAGTTTAATATTCTTTACATTGGTTTGATCAGTAGACTCGATTGTGATGGACTTGATCTTGGGTTGAGGAGTAGGCGTAGATTGGGTTGACCTGATCTAGTGCATGTATATACATAATTGATTGTTACTTAGATTTATCAATTTTGTGATTGAGCTTAATAGAAATAGGAATATATGATGATCTTAATCAGATTGGATAGTGATGATTGGTTAGATATAGATAATTTTATATTTTATATGTTGGGACCTGGATATATTAGTAACTTAAAGGATGAATATACTGATGATGTAAAGGAGGGATATATTGCTGAGTTGATTGACATGAACTTGGTGTTCGTTTCAGAGGTTTTTGATTAGTGTTCTGATGAATTTATGTAGTTGGATTTATAGTTGTGAGTATTTCTGGTTTTATCCCTGATTATACTATTGAGTATCGATGATCTTGTTGATGTTGATTATCAGATGTAGAGGTATTTTCGATTCTATATTGCTTGAGGATGTTCCATTCTTTATTTGTGATCTTAGCATTGTTGTTTAGTTGATCTCGAGGATATATTCAGTACTTCATGATTGGTTCTTGACTATTGCAGTTATTCGGTTATAGAGATATGGTGGGAGTGATTTCATTGACATAGGTGATATATATGTGTGTCTGTGTGTGTGTGTGTGTGTGTGTGTATATATGTGTATATATATGTGTGTATATATATATATACGTGTATATATATATACGTATATATATACGTGTATATATATATATATATATTGATTGATATACAATTTTGCATATTTTACCACATCATTTCCATGCATATTGCAAATAAAAATATGATTTTTAATGTTCTTCTCTCTATTTTTTGCAGGTCCACATCTGAAATAAGAAAAGGCCCAAAATCTCTTTAATTAGTAATAATTAAAGGGAATTAATTCAAAGCCCAAAAGAGAGCCCAAGTTAGAACCCAGGATCTGGAGAATTCTACGCACCAGCTCACACTTCCAGAAGGTCCACGTGGATAACAAACTCATACCAAACTCACAACAAGAAGTTGTTGGCCAACGGCCTTGAAACGGCCGCAAGTTGCCGCATATCTGCGGCAGATCTGGGGCCGTTGAGCCCCAGATTTCTGCCACCTGTCCAGGTTCCAGATACTTCTCTCTGAGGCCTATAAATACAGGACCAGGGCCTTCGTAAAAAGGGGAGGAGAAGAGAGGAGAGATTAGAGATTAGATGCTTGTATTTTGTAGGATTTCTCTCTAGGATTTTTGTAGTGCTCTAGATCTTTTTCCTCCCTAGAAATTCTGTAAAGAGAGAGTTTGTAAGAGAGAGAAAGCTTGTGTATACCAAGGTGTGACAACTTGTGAAGCAAGGATTGATCCATTCTCTTCTCTCTTCTCTTGTATTTTCTAGTTTACTTGCTTTCTTTAATTCTAGCTTTAATTTCCTTGCACTTTTATTCATGCTTTGCTTTTCTTTTCTTATGGCTAGTAGCTAACTTTTCTAACATGAACTAGCTAACCACTAACCTTGCTAACTACTAACTCATGGGTGATTGCTATCTTTAATCTTGCAAGTTGTATGGTCTTCTCTTCTCCGATGGGTTACTTTCATTGCTTGGCAAGTTCTTGTTGTAATTCCATATGATTCATGTGTACCTCATTTAGAGCCTTGTCTTTAGAACAAGTGCCTTGATGGAACATGGAGATGGATCACCAAACATATGCTATTTGTTGTACAACTTCTTTACTTCAATTAATGAATGTTGTATCTTCTTCCTTAGCATCCCTTGAGTGTCGCTCTTTTGATTCCATTATTGAAAGTCTATCTTGTAGGCCAATGACATCTATGAGTCTACAAGACAAGTCCAAGAGTGATCACCCGTCATTCAAGTGGGAAAGTAATTAGACCAACACGCAAGACAAATCTTTGCCGATGAATCAACATGCGGCACACATTCACCATCACGGAGTTTAGTAAGTTTTTAGTAAGGTAGTAAGGTTAGCTAGTCATGATTTTCTCCATCTTCAAATCTTTTACAAGTTTTCTTTTCTTTTTAGTGTTAATCCAAAAGCCAATCTTGTTTTGATTTCTTTTCATTTTCCATCATGAACATATCCACCGATTCTTTCATTTCTTTTTTCATGTTTTATTCATTCTTTTAAGACAAAGAAGAACCTTCGTTTTCTTTCTTCACTACGAACCGTAACGCTTCCATCGCAAGCTCTCCCTGAGAATCGACTCGGTATAGCCCATGCTATAACGGAGATTGAAAAGGGTACATTAAACATTTAAATACATTGTGGAGTGATCAAAGCACTTGAGGTTGATTCTAAACCTTCTCTCTTTCATTTAATATATGTGCAAATACTTCACACAAAATCACACTATCTTTTTCCTCATCAAATTTTGGCGTCGTTGCCGGGGAGAGCAACGGTTTTTGATTTAAAGTGAAGAATTAAACGAATTTCTTCTCTGTTGCAGGTTACAGGTGAAGAGAACAGGAAAATTTGCATTGCAGAAACATATAAGTGGCTCTGGGCCTCTGCTCTCGAAAGCAGAGACCAGTTGCCCTCTGAATTGCCGCAGGGCCAAAGCCGCAGATCTGCGGCAAGGAGGAGAGGACTACTGACAATTTTTCTGCAGGGTCTCTGGCTCTGTAAAAACAGCTGCTGCAATACTTAATTTCTTGTATGCTTCACCATACTCCTGCTAATAATCAACAGTAAAAAAATTGGTTGTAAAGTTAAAAATTGATTAGACATTTGCATTCTAGGCACTTGTCTTTTCAATTCATTTACTTTTACTGTTGAAGAGTGCTGGAGGCAAGGTACGTGCGCATTGCATATTGACTAGGACTCACTCTTTGTTTGATTTAAAACGCTTTGAGTGAACCTTGTTTGTTTATATCGTACACTTGCACAAAATCGATTCTAAGGGCACCACCCATAAATAAGATAAGGTGGGGGATTTCATCACCCTTTCCTTAGCCCGAAAATCATTTTCCAAGCACTCACAATCCCAAGCTTGTAATAAAATTTGATAGACGTTGGCCCTAAGGACATCCGGACTCACTTAGGAGATTATCCTAAGGGGAAAAGTGTTGGAAATTGACTTTTGCAAAATCAGTGTCTAGGAAAGGGATTGAGGGCCGAAAGCCCAAAAATTGGTGGTTACTTAATTAAGGAACGTCTTTGACGGAAAACCTCCCAACAAACTTGCCCTTACCTGGCTGATTAGCTTGTAGTCAAAGTCTACACTAAACCTCCTGTGGACGATCTAATCAGTTAGGAGTCGTCTAGGTCCAGGAATCCTAGATAGCTTGGATTGATTTTTCTTTTATTGTTTGTTATTTTCATTTTTTGTTTTTCGCTGGTGTGATCGGTGCACGTTGTTTGTGACTGTATATGCAAGAGTGGTTCCGTGATCCAAATTCTGCAAGACTTGTTAGACTTTCTACACTTGCACTTACACAACCACTTGACACAATGGAAAACAACGTCTCACTTCAAGATCGATTCTACCCGATTCGCACCTCCCTTCCATCATGCATTCTTCTTCCCGAACCCAATGGAAATTACTTTGAGCTGAAACCGCAATTCATTAATATACTTCCCCGATTTCATGGTCTAGAGTCAGAGGACGCGTACATCTTCATTAGAGAGTTTGAAGAAGTAGGCCAAATGATGAGAATTTCCCAACTGACCGAGGATGCTGTTAGGTTAAGGTTTATACCGTTTGCACTGAAGGATTTAGCTAAGAAATGGCTTTACAATCTTCCCGTCAGTTCCATATCTTCATGAGATGATTTTGTCAAAGTCTTTCTTAAGAAATTCAACCCCATCCACAAAACAGCCCTCATGCGAAAGAATATCATGCAATTCAAGCAGGAATCACACGAACCTTTCTGGAAATATTTTGAGCGTTTCAAAGACCTTCTAGCCCTATGTCCTCATCACGGCATAGAGAAATGGCGTTTATGCCAGATTATCTATGACGGTCTAGATTACCAAACGAAAATCCTCCTTGAATCCATGTGTCAAGGGGAATTTTTGAAGAAAGATGAACATCAGGGGTGGGATCTCTTTGAAACCTTAGCTGAGAAAACCATTCAGTGGGAGTCATGCCTTGATAAACCCACTCCCACCACTTTCAGAACTGGTATGCACTCCATAGAATCCTCTATAGCCGCAGAAGCCAAGATCACACAATTGATGAAGAGGATAGAACTGCTTGAGTCTAGGGGAAATTCTGTTGTAAATCAGGTCAACCCATTGTCTGTGATTAAACCAGGTTGCACCTACTGTCATGACCTTAACCATGTCTTTGAGGAGTGTCCTTTGTAGCAGCCCAATCATATCAGGAGAACTTGAATGCAGCATTTACCAGACCCCCATACTCCAACACTTACAATTCAGGATGGCTGAACCATCCAAATTTTTCGTGGAGTCAGTCTGGTCCTGAGCATTATAGGCCACCATTTCCACATCCTTATAATGCTCAGTCTCACCCATCCAGTTTCAATCGTAATGCACCGAATTTTCATCCATCTCAAGGTCCACCACAATCCCAATCTTTTCAAAGTCCACCACACTACCAATCACAATTCCAGTCTCCATATCATCAACATCCACCCCAGAATGATTCAGAAATATCAGAGTTGAGGAAAATGTTAGAAACCTTTACAAAGAACTATCATCAGGATATGAATAAAGTTCAGGTCCAAATTTGGGCAATTGGCTAATTCAGTAAATGAGAGACAAAAAGGACTGTTACAAAGTCAGCCATTGCCAAATCCCAAACATGAAGACACGGGCCCAAGTCATTGTCATGCTATTCATACCCTGAGATCTGGAAAACAAGTAGACAATAAGGTTTCTAGTCAATCATCCCATCCAGTACCAAAACCAACACCTCCTGTCCCAATACAACCAGCTTCTGACAAACCATCTTCTAGTACAGAGCCATCCACTTCAAAAGCCAAGGGTAAAGAAAAGGTAGATGAGCAACCTTATAAGCCTAGTATACCATTTCCAAATAGGCTTATAAATAACAAGACAAATGCTCATATGGAGAAAATAAAAGAAATGTTCAACAAGGTCCAAATCAATGTCCCTCTTCTTGATGCCATACAATAAGTGCCATCATATGCCAAATTCTTGAAGGAAATGTGCACCAAGAAGAGGAAAACACAAGTCCCTAAGAAAGTCTTCCTAGCATCAACCATCAGCGAGTTGCTCACTGGTCCAACTCCTGTAAAATACAAAGACCCAGGGAGCCCCACCATTTCATGCATCATAGGACAGACTACCATCAATAGGGTACTACTTGATTTAGGGGCCAGCATCAATCTCCTACCTTTTTCTGTGTACCAACAATTAGGGTTAGGCGATCTTCTCCCTACCCAAATGACCATACAATTGGCTGATCGCTCTGTCACTAGACCCCAGGGGGAAATTCACGATGTCCTTGTCAAAGTTGGGGAATTCATTTATCCTGTTGACTTTGTAGTCCTTGAAACAAAACCTGTGTCAAATTCCAATCAAAGGGCTCAAATTCCTGTCATTTTGGGACGACCATTCCTGGCTACTGCAAATGCCATCATTAATTGCCGGAATGGATCAATGAGGTTAACCTTTGGTAACATGACTCATGAACACAATGTCTTCCACACACAACCTCGTAAAACAAAAGATCAAACATTTGAGGTTAGTTTCATTAGTAACAATTGTGAGGAAGAAGGTGAAGATCCAAAAGATGAGTCACAATCTTGTGATTCTCTTATCCGAGTACCCTTTCAAAAGGGGAAAGTTGATTTGGATATTTTCACTTTCAATGAGCCAACTCTGACTGTATTCGAACCTCCGATTGATATATCCTTTGAAGACCTGTTTGCTGATGAGATCATGTGTCTAGATGAGTCAACTCGGGGTCAGCTAACTGATTGCACACTTCCGGATGTTGACCTTAGTTTTGAAGAATTGTATGGAGAGGAGCTGAAATTCCTTAACAATGGAAGTGATGAGATTCAGAGTGAGAGTGGTGATAAGGAATTTTTTAGTGAACAATGTGGTGGAATGAGGGTGAATGATAATAATAAACAATTGAATCTGGAAATACCTAGGGCTAAAATAATTCAAACCGCTTCCCAACTGAGCTCACGAAAGCAGACGCACTGGAACGATGGGAAACGGGCCAGAGGAAAACGACCAAAAGCCTAGGTAATGGTTACACTTGTATATACTCTTTGTAAATAATTTTTTGCACTTTCTTGTAAATAAAAGTTTCTTACCTCTTACCTATTTCATGCATACATATATCATGATGCATTGAGGACAATGCATGAGATAAGTGTGGGGGAGGGTTTACTAACATAGAGTTTTTAGATTTTCTTTCTTTGACACTTCTTTTAGAAATAAAAAAATATATAAAAATTTTTTTTGAAATAAGAGACAAAGTTTTCATCTATTTTTAAGAAAATTAAGATGATCTTAGAAATTAAGGAAACCTCAATTATGACATCTTAAACCTAGTTGAAATAATGGATATTGTTTAAAATTATAGGCTAAGTAAGAAAAATTGGGGAGATATTTTTATCTTGAATTTTTTGCCTTAGATCGTATGCACTTCACACTTACACATTTTTGGGATGGAAACAAAGACCAATAAGGCCATAAAAATAAAAAAAAAGAAAAAATATATATAATAAAACATCACTTATTAAGCTGGATAATTGTGCCTCAAGAAGCATGGTTATTCACGCCTAACGGTGATTAAAAGAATAATCCCCCTTAGTTTTGTGGCCTTTTTCACTCGAGTCCTTAAACTCGAGGGATGTTTTCTCATCTGGTGCCCTAAGACCTACTGGTTTGGGATTCATCGGTTATAGGCTCGCTACATGGGTGAACTAGAAAGCCTAAACTAAGGGAAGAAAAAAAATAAAAAAAAGAAAATAAATATAAATAAATAAATGGCTTGATGGTTAGAGTTGAAATCCCAGAAATCTTCACTATCACAAAGTGCATATTATCTAGGTTTTATGAAAGATAAAGTATTCAATCCAATTTTGAATTCTTACCTTAATTGAAAACAAGATCCTGCATGGAGACTAAGTTTAAGAAAAAATAATTATAGGTGGACTTATGACCTAAGATCACTTATATTTTTGCAAAAATAGTTCGAAAACATGTCTCTCTTTCAAAATGAATTTTCAAAACACTAACATTTGTCTTCTTTCTTTATGGATTTTGTGGGTGCAATCCGCTGAAAACCCTCAGGAGACAACACTCCTCCTCTAGGGTAACCTACAGGTTTAACGGCTTGTTGCACGTGCTCAGTGCAATCGCGTCACCTGCGAAAGTGGTGTAATAAAATTGGTAATATAGTTTTTCTTTTTGTTTTGCTCGGGACAAGCAAAAGAATAAGTGTGGGGGTGTGATTGATATACAATTTTGCATATTTTACCACATCATTTCCATGCATATTGCAAATAAAAATATGATTTTTAATGTTCTTCTCTCTATTTTTTGCAGATCCACATCTGAAATAAGAAAAGGCCCAAAATCTCTTTAATTAGTAATAATTAAAGGGAATTAATTCAAAGCCCAAAAGAGAGCCCAAGTTAGAACCCAGGATCTGGAGAATTCTACGCACCAGCTCACACTTCCAGAAGGTCCACGTGGATAACAAACTCATAACAAACTCATAACAAGAAGTTGTTGGCCAACGGCCTTGAAACGGCCGCAAGTTGCCACAGATCTGCGGCAGATCTGGGGCCGTTGAGCCCCAGATTTCTGCCACCTGTCCAGGTTCCAGATACTTCTCTCTGAGGCCTATAAATATAGGACCAGGGCCTTCGTAAAAAGGGGAGGAGAAGAGAGAAGAGATTAGAGATTAGATGCTTGTATTTTGTAGGATTTCTCTCTAGGATTTTTGTAGTGCTCTAGATCTTTTTCCTCCCTAGAAATTCTGTAAAGAGAGAGTTTGTAAGAGAGAGAAAGCTTGTGTATACCAAGGTGTGACAACTTGTGAAGCAAGGATTGATCCATTCTCTTCTCTCTTCTCTTGCATTTTCTAGTTTACTTGCTTTCTTTAATTCTAGCTTTAATTTCTTTGCACTTTTATTCATGCTTTGCTTTTCTTTCTTATGGCTAGTAGCTAACTTTTCTAACATGAACTAGCTAACCACTAACCTTGCTAACTACTAACTCATGGGTGATTGCTATCTTTAATCTTGCAAGTTGTATGGTCTTCTCTTCTCCGATGGGTTACTTTCATTGCTTGGCAAGTTCTTGTTGTAATTCCATATGATTCATGTGTACCTCATTTAGAGCCTTGTCTTTAGAACAAGTGCCTTAATGGAACATGGAGATGGATCACCAAACATATGCTATTTGTTGTACAACTTCTTTACTTCAATTAATGAATGTTGTATCTTCTTCCTTAGCATCCCTTGAGTGTCGCTCTTTTGATTCCATTATTGAAAGTCTATCTTGTAGGCCAATGACATCTATGAGTCTACAAGACAAGTCCAAGAGTGATCACCCGTCATTCAAGTGGGAAAGTAATTAGACCAACACGCAAGACAAATCTTTGCCGATGAATCAACATGAGGCACACATTCACCATCACGGAGTTTAGTAAGTTTTTAGTAAGGTAGTAAAGTTAGCTAGTCATGGTTTTCTCCATCTTCAAATCTTTTACAAGTTTTCTTTTCTTTTTAGTGTTAATCCAAAAGCCAATCTTGTTTTGATTTCTTTTCATTTTCCATCATGAACATATCCACCGATTCTTTCATTTCTTTTTCCATGTTTTATTCATTCTTTTACGACAAAGAAGAACCTTCGTTTTCTTTCTTCACTACGAACCGTAATGCTTCCATCGCAAGCTTTCCCTGAAAATCGACTCGGTATAGCCCATGCTATAACGGAGATTGGAAAGGGTACATTAAACATTTTAAATACATTGTGGATTGATCAAAGCACTTGAGGTTGATTCTAAACCTTCTCTCTTTCATTTAATATCTGTGCAAATACTTCACACAAAATCACACTATCTTTTTCCTCATCATATATATATATATATATAATATATATATATATATATATATATATATATATATATATATATATATATATTCAGAGTTTGATAGAAATTATTGTTTGATCTCAGTTATCGGTGACGTAGAGAATTAGCGTAGATTGATAATGAAGAAAGAGCTGATTAACTATCTACTGGACTGGTGGTTTGTGGTATCATATATTCTGGCATGGACTTGACTTATGATGTTCACGGTGATTATTGAGACTATAAGTCAATGGATCAGTTACTGTTATATATGGTATGAATGGATGAGATCTTGATTAGTTTTATATGAGATTGAACAATAACTAGACGGTGCAGGACTGTTATTAGTATTATTTCATGTTATTGGAAATCACTGGGAAAGTATTGTTAGACCATAACACCATGTACAGTCCTATTGTAATCGTATACATGGTCGATGATACTGTTTATGTTATTATTATTATTTACTGTGTATACGATCACTGCTTACTGATATACTGTACTGTTATTGTCGTTGTATCGTTCTAGTATTCTAGGTAATATGGATATTGATTTCTTTGACTGTAATATAAATGGACAACTTACATTAGGATTGAAAAAATTGATGGAGGAGACAGCGTCTGTATTTTGGGTGGACCTAGGATCAGGTTGCGCAGCCGACTTACAGTTTCTCTCAAGGGTCTGGGAGATAACTGACATCCCATATGTTTATTATTCCACAGTGATACTGTGAGTACTATTACTGTTATTAATACCTAGCGGTAGGGCATGGTTCAGCATCAGGTATCTGGGTCGTGCTTCCCTGTCTGTATGGAATCCACCAAAAGCATGGATATTCTCTCCAACCAGTCAGTTTCAATAACTTAGGATCCTGATTGACACGTGTAATAGGCGTAATACGGGATGCGTCTATTACGGTGGCAGTTAATGTTCGCTGACATAATAAATAATAATAAACTGTCCACAATATACTGTGACTGATTATGTTCACCTTAGACATATATACCTTGTTAGACACCTAATTGTACACTAGACACTAACATTGACTGACTTTACCTGATATATAGACTGTGATAGACATCTGACACCTGATTGGACATCCTATTGGCCTAAGGTTACAATCACCCGATTTTAGAGTTTTAATGATTACAAAACATGTGTAGTTATTTACTAATCATGTTTAAGTGTTTAAGATAATTTCAGGGTTCTAAGGATTCAAGATGTTTTCTTCCCTAAAGGAAGGTGGTGTTGACTCAAGATGACTCATACGGGATCAAGAATTCAAGTTATCCAACGATACAAATTGAAAAGCCCGAGTTGAAGATCTTGTAGTCTCCTAGAACCATTGTAAGAATTAGTATGTTAAAGAATAAAGATATGATAGTAATGCTCAAGAAGACACACACACAAAAATACACTTTTCAGATTATAAGTTTTTGGTATATTGGTTTTGGTGCAAGTTTGATTAATATACATGTTTCAAAATGTTTCAAATTTTTATATCAAGTTTAAAACATGTATTTCATCTCCTATAGCATGCTACTTAAACCTCAAACCATTTAAAATATTTCAAAAATATTTCAAAGATCAAAAACCTTCTTATATTCTGTTTCAGGCCTTTACAGTCGACCGGCCCGGTCGACCGGTACTGTTTCAGGCCAGATCGGTCGACCGTCCAGTCGATCGGGCCTTATAGCCGTGGGCGTGCACATCTGTGCACGTCTGCGGTCGACCGGGCCGGTTTGACAGACCCTGCGGTCGACCGGCAGCTCAATATTCTATTTTATTTATAGCAGACGGTCGACCGGAGCCAACGGCTCTTTGTAAAGTGCCTTGCCGGCCGGCCGGTCGGTCGACCGGCAGCTGTCCAGATTACCCAACGGCTATATTTTGGATCTGTTTTGTTTTCTAGTGATTCCAACGGCTATTTTTTTTCTAAGTGGCTTAACTCACCCCTAATGACCTAGTGTCACTTATGAATCGTATTATAAATTCCCTATAAATAGAGGTCACTGGTCTTTAGTTTTCAACAAGAAAAATATCCAAGTTTCAAGTTTTCAAAAGAGAAGAAAAGTTTCCTTGCTTTCATTTTCAAAGTTCTTTCAATTGCAAAAGTTTTTCAGTTGGTTTCCAAGTCTTTTAAATCTTTTCTACTAAAAATTTCTCTCACTTTACTTCTTGAGCAAAATTTATACTCCACTCTATAAGAAGTTGTAAGAGAGAGTTTGTGGTCTTTTAATCACCAAGTGACTTATATTCCATTATGTTGAGGTTTCTCTTGTGTAGAGGTTAGCTTTGTTGGAGTTGAGCACTCCGGTCTTTTGTAGACCAATTGTGAACCCCTTGGGTGTAAAGGTTCCTGTGTGAAAATTTTCTTTGTGGATTTAGTGAAAATCCTTCATAGTGGTGAAGGCGAGGACACAGAGCAGTGGCTTGAACCTCGAAATAAATTACTTGTGTGGATTTTCTTTTTGCTTTTTATTGCTTTACATTCCTTGTGATACTACTTGTTTGTATTTCATTATTGCACTCATTTCATCTACTTACATTTTCGATTTTTACTCATTTCAACAAGAAAGCAATTATGCACCTCAACTCATAATCTAGAGGAATCAAAGAGGAGAAGTTCTAGAGCCCTTTACGGGGAATTCGGCTTCAATTTCTTATTTTGAGTGACCGCTTGTATCATACATCTTTACTTGTTTAAAAGGAGCATTAGATTAGTACTAACACCTATTCATCCCCCTCTAGGTGTTTTTCAATTGGTATCAGAGCTTTGATCTCTAGGTTCTTGGCTTAACATCTTTAGAGAGATCCTATATTGCTAACCACTCTTTTCATATTTCATCCTCATACACTTTAGTGAAGATGGCCGAAGGTATTAAGACCCCACCCAAGTTTGATGGCCTTAACTTTCCCAAATGGAAGGTTAAGATGGCCGTATTTTTACAATCCTTAGGGAGCCGGGTTGCAAAGGCGGTGATTAAATCTTTTAGTGCACCCCTTGGTGATGAGGACACTTGGTCCGACATTGCCATGAAAGAGTTTGACGCTAATGCTAGGGCACACTATGCCTTTCTTCAAGCTCTTAATGACGATGACATTGAGTCATTCACTACAAATCTGCATATAAGATTTGGACTCACCTTCTAGTCACTCATGAGGGAACATCACAAGTAAAGAGGACCAAAATTGACCTTCTACGTTCCCAATATGAAAACTTTTCCATGTAAGAAAATGAATCCATAGATGATATAGTTACAAAACTTACAAAGATAACTAACGGTCTTTCTTCTTTAGGTGACGGCATTGACAACGACCACAAAGTGAGAAAGATCATCCGTGCACTTCTTCCATCTTGGGAAGTCAAAGCTACAACTTTGAAGGAGCTCAATGACAAGGAGGAAATGGAGCTCATCTGTCTCATTGGGAACCTCAAGACCCATGAGATGGAATGAAAAGCAAGAGAACAGATGGCTCCTCCAAAGAAGAAAGTAATCGCTTTTAAAAGCTCTTCCACCTACTCCGATGAAGATGATGAAGAAGAGGATGATGAAGATCTTTCTCTTCTAGTGAGGAACGTTCGGAGAATATACAACAAGGCTAAATTTCAAAATAGAAGGAAATGGCAAGGTAAATAAGAGAGAAAAAATCATTTGCTTCAATTGCCAGAAGTCGGAACACATCATTGCGGAGTGTCTAAAAAATAAGGGCAAACCTTCCACCTCCAAGAAGCCATACAAGAAGAAAGCTTTAAAGGCTACTTGAGATTCGGAGACTGAATCCGATAAGGAAATCGACACCGCCCACATGTGTTTCATGGCAAATGAAAGCACAAGAACACTCCAAAGCTCAAAGACGTAGGGAGCGGTGGTATCTTGATAACAGTTGCTCAAGGCACATGACTTGGGATATCAACTTTGCAACCCTATCAAGATACTATGAAGGTGGCACCGTCACCTTCAGAGATGACGCCAAAGGAAAATCCATCGGTATAGGTAACATTAAACTTAGTACATCTCCTATAATAGAAAATGTTACTTTAGTTGACGGCCTCAAGCATAATCTCCCGAGTGTTAGTCAACTTTGTGATAAAGATTTTAATGTGATTTTTAATGACTTAGCTTGTTGTGTAATTGATAGACAAACTAATGCATGTATATTTTTCGAATTTCGGGAAAATAATGTATACATGATTGATATGTCTAATATGCAATGCAATACTACTTGTTTGAATGCCTTCAATGATGACTCTTGGTTATGACATAGGAGACTAGGCCATATTTTTTTGACCATCTATCTAGATTAAACAACAAGGAAACGGTAAAATGTAATCCTTCCTTGAAATTTGAAAAGGACCGCATTGCGATGTGTGCCTCCTTGGGAAACAAACCAAGTCCTCTTTCAAATCCATCAAGGATATCATGACATCACGACCTTTGGAGTTGATCCATATGGATTTGTTTGGTCCTACTAAAGCCAAAAGTCTAAGTGGGAATCGTTTTGCTTTCATTTTAGTTGATGATTTTTCTCGTTTTACTTGGGTTTTCTTTTTAGAACATAAAAATCAAGCCTTTTCACATTTTTAAACTTTTAGGAAAAGAGTTGAAAGGGAAAAAGATTCTTCTATTTTACGAATAAGAAGTGATAGAGGTGGTGAATTCAATAAGCAACCCTTTACCACTTTCTATAAAGAACATGAAATTAAGTATGAACTATCTTGCCCTAGAACTCCACAACAAAATGGAGTTGTTGAGAGGAAAAATTGAACATTACAAGAAATGGTTAGGACAATGATAAATGATATGGTCTCCTTCAATACCTATGGGCCGAGGCCATAAATACATTTTGTTACATATCAAATAGGGTTTTCTTATGCGGAAACACTTCTAAAACATCTTTTGAGATTTACTATTCAAGAATACCAAATGTTTCATATTTTAAAGTTTTTGGTTGTAAAAATATTGTTTTAAATACTAAAGATAATCTAGGTAAATTTGATGCTAAATCCTATGAAGCTATTATTGTAGGATACTCTAACACAAGTAAAGTCTATAGAGTCTTCAATAAATCTTTATTGACTATTGAAGAATTTATACATGTAAAGTTTGAAGAATCTAATATTTTTGTTGAGAATGTTGTAGAAATAGTTTCCTTAGGTGAAGACATGAAGAGGATAACTTTGAAGGACTCACCCACACACGAAGACGAGTCAAAGGTTGATAGGAAAAGTGAAGTTCAAGAAGTTGAAATGGAGCCATCACAACAACTTCTAAAAGATTAGATATTCACTCCACATCATCCCAAGGATCTTATTATAGGTGATGTATAGGGGTAACTACTCGTTCTAAATTTCATGATCTTTGTGGGCACTATATATTTATTTCTCGTTTTGAACTAAAGAACATCCTCGAAACTGAGGGCGACTCATATTGATTGCTTACTATGCAAGAGGAGCTCAATCAATTTAAACGCAACCAAGTTTGGCATCTTATTCCTAGACCCCATGATAGACCAACAATGGTACTAAATAGATTTTTAGGAACAAGTTGGATGAGTCGGGCAATGTTGTTAGGAATAAAGCTAGGTTAGTCGCCCAAGGTTATACCCAATCGAAGGTATCGATTTTGAGAAAATCTTTGCACCCGTAGCACGGCTTGAAGCCATACGGATAACACTTGCTTTTGCTTCCTTTAAAGATTTTAAACTTTTTCAAATGGATGTAAAAAGTGATTTCTTAAATGGATTTATTGAAGAGGAAGTGTGTGATGAACAACCCCCCAGATTTGTTGATCCTACACATCCGGATTTTGTTTTCATACTAAACAAAGCTCTTTATGGTTTAAAACAAGCCCCTAGGTTTGGTATGAACGACTTTCCTCATTTCTCATTTATAATAGTTTTACTAAAGGAATAATAGATACTATTTTGTTTACTAAACATATTAAAAATGATATTCTTATAGTTCAAATATATGTTGATGATATTATATTTGGTTCTACTATTGAAAAACTTTGCAAAGATTTTGAATCATGTATGAAGAAGGAATTTGAGATATCTATGATGGGCGAGCTTAACTACTTCCTTGGTCTCTAAATCAAGCAAAGGAAGGATGGGATTTTTATCAATCAAGCCAAGTACACGAAGGAACTTATCAGGAAATTTGGGCTTAAAGGGGCTAAGACAAGCAAAACTCCCATGGCTACTACAACCAAGCTTGACAAGGATGAGCAAGGTATAAATGTAGACATTAAACTCTATCGTAACATGATTGGTAGTTTGTTATATTTAACGGCTAGTAGGCCAGACATTATATTTAGTGTGTGTCTTTGTGCTCGATTTCAATCGTGTCCTAAAGAGCCCCATTTGATTGCGGTAAAACGCATTATTAGATACTTTAAGGGCATCATTGGAATAGGTTTGTGATATCTGAAAACCGGACAATTTTTCATGACGAGTTTTTCGGATGCCAACTATGCGGGTTGTAGAGTGGATAGGAAGAGTAATAGTGGAACATGTCAGTTTCTAGGAAATTGTCTTGTTTCATGATCTTCCAAGAAGCAAAATTCTGTAGCCCTCTCAACTGCCGAGGCGAA
Source organism: Agave tequilana (assembly GCA_038442645.1). Classification (NCBI taxonomy): domain Eukaryota; kingdom Viridiplantae; phylum Streptophyta; class Magnoliopsida; order Asparagales; family Asparagaceae; genus Agave; species Agave tequilana. The sequence goes on along the minus strand of JAVJIF010013401.1, from coordinate 61,776 downwards.
ATATGTTGCGGCTGGGGCTTGTTGTGCACAAGTTCTTTGAATAAAACATACTCTCCTTGACTATGATTTGCATTATGACCATATTAAAATATTTTGTAATAATACTAGTACTATTCATATGACTAAAAATGCAAATCAATATAGTAAGACAAAGCACATTGACATTCGACATCACTTTCTTAGAGATCATTATGAAAAAGGTGATATTGAAATTGATTATGTTTCTACCGATTTTTAACTTCCCGATATTTTTACTAAACTACTAGATTACAATAGATTTTCCTTTATTTGTGGTGAATTAAATGTTTGCGTTATGGATTCATAATTTTTTTAAATACTCTTCAAAAATGTTTATTGAATTTGACCCTTTTTGATGCATGACAAAAAGGGGGAGAAATACTTTTGAGTTATTGAGTTATTATTTCTTTCTCATGCCATTTTTATTTCTTTTTATGCAAAATTTGTAAAGTTCATATTCTTAATATATAGCATGACTTGAGGGGGAGCTTTCAAGCTCTTTTTCCATTTTTTTGTTAAATAACTCATATGTTTTGTCATCATCAAAAAGGGAGAGATTGTTAGCCCAAGGTTACAATCACCCGGTTTTAGAGTTTTGATGATAACAAAATATATGTAGTTCTTTATACTAATCATGTTTAAGTGTTTAAGATTGTTTTAGGGTTCTAAGGATTCAAGATGTTTTCTTCCCTAAAGGAAGGTGGTGTTGACTCAAGATGACTCATACGGGATCAAGAATTCAAGTTATCCAACGATGCAAATTGAAAAGCCTGAGTTGAAGATCTTGTAGTCTCCTAGAACCATTGTAAGAATTAGTATGTTAAAGAGTAAGGATATGATAGTAGTGCTCAAGAAGACACACATACAAAAATGCACTTTTCAAATTACAAGTTTTTGGTATCTGGTTTTGGTGCATGTTTGATTAATATACATGCTTCAAAATGTTTCAAATTTTTATATCAAGTTTAAAACATGTATTTCATCTCCTATAGCATGCTACTTAAATCTCAAAACATTTGAAAATATTTTAAAAATATTTCAAAGATCAAAAACCTTCTTATATTCTGTTTCGAGCCTTTACGGCCGATCGGTACTGTTTCAGGCCAGATCAGTCGACCGTCCGGTCGACCGGGCCTTATGGCCGTGGGCGTGCACGTCTGTGCATGTCTGCCGGTTGACCGACCGGTCGACCGACTGCATCACCCTAGCTCTCGGGTTTTGCCGGTCGACCGGCCCAGTTGACCGGCAGCTCAATATTTTGTTTTATTTATAGCCGACGGTCGACCGGAGCCAATAGCTCTTTTGTCAAGTGGCTTGCCGGTCGACCGGCCGATCAACCGGCTGTTGTCCAGATTGCCCCAACGACTATATTTGGATCTGTTTTGTTTTCTAGTGATTCCAACGGCTATTTTTTTGTTTCTAAGTGGCTTAACTCACCCCTAATGGCCTAGTATCACTTATGAACGGTATTTATCCATTCCCTATAAATAGAGGTCATTGGTCTTTAGTTTTCAATAAGAAAAATATCCAAATTTTAAGTTTTCAAAAGAGAAAAAAAGTTCCTTGCTTTCATTTTCAAAGTTCTTTCAATTGCAAAAGTTTTTCAGTTGGTTTCCAAGTCTTTTAAATCTTTTCTACTGAAATTTTTCTCTCACTTTACTTCTTGAGCCAAAATTCATACTCCACTCTATAAGAAGTTGTAAGAGAGAGTTGTAGTCTTTTGATCACCAAGTGACTTGTATTCCATTGTTTTCAGGTTCCTCTTGTGTAGAGGTTAGCTTCGTTGGAGTTGTGTACTCTGGTCATGTGTAGACCAATTGTAATCCCCTTGGGTGTAAAGGTTCTGGTGTGAAAATTTTCTTTATGGATTTAGTGAAAATCCTTCATAGTGGTGAAGGTGGGGATGTAGAGCAGTGGCTCAAACCTCGAAATAAATTACTTGTGTTTGCGATTGATTCCCTTTTGCTCTTTATTTCTTTACATTCCTTACTTGTGATACTACTTATTTGTATTTCATTATTGCACTCATTTTATCTACTTGCATTTTCAGTCTTTACTCATTTCAACAAGAAAGTAATTACGCACCTCAACTTATAATCTAGAGGAATCAAAGAGGAGAAGTTCTAGAGCCCTTCACAGGGAATTCGGCTTCAATTTCTTATTTTGAGTGACCCCTTGTATCATTCATCCTTACTTGTTTAAAAAGATCATTAGATTAGCACTAACACCTATTCACCCCCCCTCTAGGTGTTTTTCACATCTAGTTCTTGTAGTTCACCTGGGGGGTGAATAGGTGATAAGCTAATCTAATGATGAATTAATGCGGAATTAAAACTATTTATATAAACTAAAAACTATTAAGCTAAACACACCAAGTATAACACAAGAGTGTAGCCGAATTCCCGGTGAAGGGCTCTGGACTATCTCCTCAAGATTCCTCTAGATAAGAGTTGAGGTGCTGCTATGGCTCTCTTTGTTGAATACAAGTGTGAGCAAACAATCCCAAGCATATATCAATTTAAGCACAAGTATATCAAGTAAGTAATGAATATAAACAATAAGAGCATGCAAGATATAAACACAAGTGAGAGATAGAGAGAGCAATCACAAACACGGGAGATTTGGTTCGAGGTTCGAGTACCCTTACTCTACATCCCCGCCTTTAACACTATGAAGGATTTTTACTAAAAACGATCCCACCGGACCACTCGGTGCCCCAACACCTACAAGGAGTTCACACTAGAATTCTTGGACTCACTATTCCCTCTCTTGTTCCTGCAAGAATAACACACCCAAGCACACTAGCTTGCCGAGGCCGCACCTCTACACCGAGCTCCCACAAGAACTCGAACAACACGAACGCGCAAGTTCGCTCCTCAAATACAAAGTTGAACACTTTGATGATCTCAACACTTTGATCACCTACTCACAGTAACTCTCCAATAGGATAGATTGGCAGTGGAAATCTCAAGTATGTGTGAGAAAAACTTGGATAGATTTATGGTAAAAAACTCAAGAAATCTCTTTTTCAAAATACTCTTGAAAAACTCTCCTTCTGATATGGAAGTTTTAGCTCTAAAACAAGTGGAGTTAAACACTTAGAAAGGTAGGAAAAACTAGCTTGAAAATCCACTTAAAATCTTATTGAAAACAGTCTAAGGGAATCCCAATTTATAGGCTCCCAAAATATAGCCGTTGGAGGCCCATTCAGCAGCTGACGCTGTTGTCGATCGACCGCCCGGTCGACTGACCAACGGTCAGATTTCTGACCGTTGTGCCACCGATCGACCGCCTGGTCGACCGAGGCCTGGATACAGAGGGCAGAGCTCTCTGCCGGTCGACCGGGTCCGTCGACCGACCCTCCAGCCAAACTGGCTGTGCACGTTTGTGCACATCAGTCACCGGACCGGTCGACCGACTTCTGTCTCGGTCGACCGACAGAAGGCCTGGTCAAATATTTTTTAGGGATTAAAACTTGGTCTTTTTATCTTTAATAAAATCCCATAAATTCTCATAAATTTTACAAAAAGAAGTTCTTTGAAATACTTTGAAGTACAAATATGTGTGATCAAAAATCAACACATTTTACAAACCTTTTGAACCATTTTTGTAATATAGAAATTTTGGCTTTAAACAAAAACTGTATTTTTCAAAATCGATTTTCAAATTGAAAAATGATTTTTTCAAAACTCCTCCAAATATAAAAATAAGATATTTTAAACACTTTTGAAGCTTAGTGTGTATGGATATGTTCCACTACACATATGAGATGAAATATCTATGTTTTTGATAATAAGCTCTAAAATAGTTTTGATAAACCACATGTATATTTTGAAGCTTTAAAAACTAAACCGGTATTTTCTTAAACACATATAAATTTGATGTGTGTGTGTAAATGAACTTGAGCAATCTACCAACTAATCTATCTTTTATATTTTATCTAAAAACAAATCTTGACACTTACAAAAACCTGACACAAGTCTTCTGAAAATCTTCTCTTGAAAATCTTCTTCCCCTTCTTGACTTGGTTCAAACCTTGATCTATGAGCTAGACTCCTCTTTAGTACTTGATGCAATCTTGATGCACATGCTCTTGAATCAATACGTGCTAGCTCCAAAATTAGACTTCGAATCCTTTGTTAAAGCTAAACACCTACTAAGATCTTGATCAAATATCTGAGACTAAATAAATATAAGATCATTAGTACTATAACTACATGAGTTAATCATCATCAAAACTAGAGCGATAAGCCTTTGGGCCAACAATCTCTTCTTTTTTTACGATGACAAAACTCATGGAGTTATATATGCATGGATTAAAGTTAAGCTTCATAGAAGCTCCCCCTTAACTTATGCATAACAATAAACAAATAGATATATAATGAAGTGCATAAAACTAAACAAAAAATATATGCATAAAAAAGAAAATATACATGCATACATAAACTCTCAAAATCCTTCTCCCCCTTTTTGTCAATTCATCAACAAAAGGGCGAAAATAAATCAAACAATAAAGATATATATATATGATATACATTCATGAAGAAGAGAGACGTGAAGTTAGCTTCCGATGCATACATGCATTACATGAAGAAGGGATGACAAGACCCTAACTCATATAAAGCGCAATATGCAATGTATAAGCGGAGATGTTAAGCCCCCCTATACACGTGTACCACATAAAGAAAAGATGTAAAGCTCCTCAATATAAGATACACTCAGCAAGAATCTACATATAGAAGAGATGTTAAGCTCTCCTTACATATAGGCAATACATATCAAAACATTTTTAAACAAAATTTTGATAATACTTAAAGCTAAACATTGAAAGTTCTTAAAATAAAATTTGGTACCACTTGTAAATAAACAAAATTTTGAGATACCAATGAAAGTAAAACATTTTGCATTTTTGATACCAATTGAAGGTAAAATAGTTTATATTTTAGATACTAATTGAAATATACTGAAAATTTTAATACCAATATTGAAGATGTTATCATATATCAAAACAAAGTACTTTTCATTATAAAGAATGGGAGTAAGATACCCATTGAAAATAAAACTGATTGACTAATAAAATATGAATCTTTCTCCCCCTTTATGAAATACTAATAAAAATAATGCATAAGCTTGTTAAGATTCAATTTATATTTAATTTTAAGTCAAGTTTAGCATAAACATAATTTGTGCTTTAAACATGTAATGGATATTGTAAATCAAGCACAATCAAAATATATATATATATATATATATATATATATATATATATATATATATATGAAAAAGAAAATACCAATTGAAATTGATATTATATGAGATTTTGAAGCATATATATATATATAAACAAAATATGAGTATACAAAAATAGAATTTCATGAAGAACATGTGTATAACTCATAACCATCCACCATATTCATGCACATGTTAAAAAGATATTTATTAAAGCATGCAAGGCATGGTCACCCAACAAATCACCCTTGTAGGGTAGAAGTTTTCAAAAATAAGATTTGAAAATAATTATAGATTGAAAATATTACTAAATGAAGAATAAATAACTAGTTTAAAATAATTTTTGAAAAACTAGTGAAAGATACTTCAAACAGGAAAACAAATCATATATCCGATGAATCATGCTGAAAAATATAAGAGTTGACACTCGAAATCTATAAATCTTAAAAATGTGCTCATGAAATAAAATTATAAGTAAACAAAAATAATGTGAGTGTACAAAAGTTATGCGAATAGCATATTCACGAATTAATCAATAAAGCTCAAAATAAACATGAAATTCTTTTATCAAAAATATGTAAATTACAAAAATGTTTTTTTCATTAAAATCAAACTTCAAGGTATATGTATGTTCTATCCAAAACTAACAATATACATATATATCCCTAACACAAACGAGTACATAATAGAATTTGCATGAAGGCAAGTGACTCAAGGGTATACATGTATATCTATAAGTTTTAGATAAGATTAACATATACATGAAGCAAAACATACACAAAGATAGACAAAATAAGTATAAGTGAAATAACCATCAAAACTAGATTATACATGTACTTGTAATGAGTATAAATGAGCAATGAAGTATAAACATATAAGGATCATTGTTGCTCACTACTTGTACACGTATATGCACAAGTTTTAATGAAAAGTTCATCTAAACAAATATTCACTACATGAAGCACAAATCCAAAACATGCTAAAAATTATCAAATATAAAAGCATGTAAACTAAAAGGGAGTTTAGAGATAGTTACTAAACCATATGAACTATTCTTTAAGTATCCAAAATATGGTGGTTCTCCCACCAAACTTTCTTGATAGTGATGCATCAATTTGGTGTGTCCATCTAACTCATCATGCATCCACCACCAAGGCACCAACCCTCTCACGTCATGTGAGAGCCCACACCTACATCAAACACAAGTGGTGAAAATTTTGGTACCCATTTTCTTTTGGGTCCACGGGGTTAGCATCATAAGGAACCTAAACAATTTTATTTGCAAAATTAATATGATTTATCTTATTAAAACAAAACTTTACTAAATGGCCTTTGCGGTCGCAATGTGTACATTTGTACACTCTAGCATGCATATGTGAATGAGTGTGATCATGATGCGCATAGTGTGCATATGTATGCCGTGGATGATGTGCATGAACATGTGGAGCTTGTTTCTTTTAAAATAAGGTTTTTCAATCTAGAATGATTAAATGCACAATTGCTCAAAGTTGAGCTCAAACAATTTATTCTATTTTTCAAAAATTGAATCTCTTTTTTTATCAATGTTTGCATAAAGAACATAGCAAGAATGAGAATCAACAATCCTATTTCTTTTAGAAATATTTTCCTTTTCTTTTGAAACAATTTTTCTTTTCAAAGAGTTATTTTCTTCCAAAGCAATTTCTTTTTCTTTTCCATCAAATTAATTTTATTTTTCAGGGAATTATTTCTTCACAAAGATCATTTAATTTAGAAGACAAGAAAATATTCTCCTTTCCAAAAATTTATTTTCTTTTGAAACACATGCAAATTTATTTTAAAAGAGTCATTTTCTTTTAAAATGGAATCATATTTAATTTTTAATTTCTTATTATCCTTTTGAGCAAATCATATTTTTCAAGAAGTTGTTGACAAAATGAAGCAAGTTCATCATATGACAAGTCAACATCCTCATTAAGCTCGGATTCAGAATTTACCTCAAGGGGGTTATCCCCTTAGACTATGTAGCATATGTTGGAAGTATCACTTCCATCATCCGAGTTGCTCCTCGCATAGTATTGCTTTTGTTCGTCAAGGGAGACTATAGTGTTCCATACTACAAAAGTCAAATTAAAATTAGCAATCCTAGATAAATAATCATCATTTAGGGTAAATCTTAAAGCATGAAGGGTTTTTAAGTTAGCCTGTAGATGTTTGCTATTTAAATAATATGAATCTTTAATTGTAGCAAGATAAACATGAATTCTTAGGGCTTTGAGGTACATGGACATCTTAACTTTCTAAGTTTGGATGTTAAGAATGTCAAACATAGGAGGTGTCATGAAATCTATGTGTATGTAAACAAATATTGAGGATTTTTAACTCTAAGTTGTTAGATTCAAATCAAAAGCACCAAGCTTTGATATCAATTGTAGTTCACCTAGAGGGGGTGAATAGTTGATAAGTTAATCAATGATGAATTAATGCGGAATTAAAACTATTTATGTAAACTAAAAACTATTAAGCTAAATACACCAAGTATAACACAAGAGTGTACCTGAATTCTCTGTGAAGGGCTCTAGACTATCTCCTCAAGATTCCTATAGATAAGAGTTGAGGTGCTACTATGGCTCTCTTGGTTGAATACAAGTGTGAGCAAACAATCTCAAGCATATATCAATTTAAGTACAAGTATATCAAGTAAGTAATGAATATAAACAATAAGAGCATGCAAGATATAAACACAAGTGAGAGATAGAGAGAGCAATCATAAATACGAGAGATTTATTTCGAGGTTCGAGCACTCTTGCTCTACGTCTTCGCCTTCAACACTATGAAGGATTTTCACTAAAAATGAGCCCACCGGATCACTCGGTGCCATAACACCTACAAAGAGTTTGCACTAGAACTCTTAGACTCACTAGTCCCTCTCTTGTTCCCGCAAGAATAACACACGCAAAGCACACTAGCTTGTCGAGGCCGCACCTCTACATCAAGCTCCCACAAGAACTCGAAACAATACAAACCCGCAAGTTCGCGTCCTCAAATACAAAGTAAAACACTTTGGTGATCTTAACACTTTGATCACCTAAAACACTCTCACAACAACTCACCTATAGATAGATTCAGTGGAAAGCACAAGTATGTGTGAGAAAAACTTGGATAGATTTGTGGTGAAAAACTCAAGAAATCTCTTTTTCAAAACACTCTTGAAAAACTCTCCTTTTGATATGGAAGTTTTAGCTCTAGAATAAGTGGAGATAAACACTTAAAAAGGTAGAAAAATTAGCTTGAAAACTCACTTAAAATCTTATTGAAAACAGTCAAAGGGAACCCTAATTTATAGGCTCCCAAAATATGGCCGTTGGAGACCAAATCAGCAGCTGACGCTGATGTCGGTCGACCACCCGGTCGACCGGCCAACGGCCAAATTTTCGATCGTCGTGCCATCGGTTGACCGCTCGATCGACAGAGGACTGGATACAAAGAGAATAGCGTTCTGCCAATCGACTGCTCGATCGACCAGGGCCAGATCCAGATAGCAGAGCTCTCTAGCGGTCGACCGGCCCTCCAGCCAAACTGACAGTGCAAGTTTGTGCACATCATTCACCCTGACCGGTCGACCGACTTCTGTCTCGGTCGACCGTCCGGTCGACCGGCAGAAGGCCTAGCCAAATATTTTTTAGGGATTAAAACTTGGTCTTATCTTTAATAAAATCTTATAAATTCTCATAAATTCTACAAAAATAAGTTCTTTGAAATACTTTGAAGTACAAATATGTGTGAAAATCAACACATATTACAAACCTTGTGAACTCTTTTTGTAATATAGAAATTTTGGCTTTAAACAAAAACTGTATTTTTCAAAATCGATTTCCAAATTGAAAAATAATTTTTTCAAAACTTCTCCAAATACAAAAAACAAGATATTTTAAACATTTTTGAAGCTTAGTGTGTATGGATATGATCCACAACACATATGAGATGAAATATCTATGTTTTTGATAATAAGCTCTAAAATAATTTTGATAAACCACATGTATATTTTGAAGCTTTAAAAACTAAACAGTATTTTCTAAAACACATGTAAATTTTTTGTGTGTGCAATTGAACTTGAGCAATCTACCAACTAATCTATCATTTATATTTTATCTAAAACCAAATCTTGACACTTACAAAAACCTGACACAAGTCTTCTGAAAATCTTCTCTTGAAAATCTTCTTCTCCTTCTTGACTCGGTCCAAACCTTGATTTATGAGCTAGACTCCTCTTGAGTACTTGATACGATCTTGATGCGCAAGCTCTTGAATCAATACGTGCTAGCTCTAAAACTTGACTTCAAATCCTTTATTGAAGCTAAACACCTACTAAGATCTTGATCAAATATCTGAGACTAAATAAATACAAGATCATTAGTACTATAACTACATGAGTTAATCATCATTAAAACGAGAGCGATGGGCCTTTGGGCCAACAATTCTGTTACTGACTGTCTTATTTACTGTCTATATATTATGCTTGTTATTTCAGTCTTCTTCTAGTATATATTTTCATCATCTGCTCACATGTTATATGCACGTGCACTTTCCCTTTTATTCTTACACATTTATTAGGAGTTCTGACTCCCTAAATTTACATATCTAGATCTGTGGCTATTTATTATCGATCAAGTATTTGGAGAAGATCACAGGCATCTTGAAAAACCTAGAGTTTTCTCTATTTGATTACCGGTACTCATGCTTAACCTTCATCTCTGTTGATTCCTTATTCTCTATATATATCACTTTTAGTTGTCATTCCACTCTTTATTCATATGACTTCATGAGTGGACATTTATATATACTGTTGCAGTGTTATCATATTATCATGGTGATTGATATAGCTTATTTAGGTTACTTTAGACTTAGTATGTATACATAGGGTATTCTCCTCGCGTATATACGTCGCCGACTCTCGTCGTGACTCCGTTTTCACGTATTTTAGGAAGCGGGAAAGTGAGGCGTGACATGCTATAAGTCAACTAATAGGTTTGATAAGTCGACTAGGGTAATGAAACACAGATATATAAAGTGTAACGTTCAAGTATAAGTTGACTAGGAAATGTTATGAGACGAGACTGTAAGGAATTATAAGTCGACTTGACTGGCAAAAAATTGGATAGGTTGTTCTCTGTTGGACTCTATTAGGCGACTAGGGTAAAGTATATGTCGACTAGAATATGTACGAGTCACAGTATCAGATAATATAGTCCACTAGGAAAATGGAGTAGTCAACTAGGGTAGTGTATAAGTGTGTGTTCAAGGTTTTTAATAATTTTCTAAAAAATAAAAAAATTACATAAAAATATACAAAAGCCCTATAAGTTCGTGTACTTCTTGATCTCCAAGTATAATCCATGTCTTCAATAGAATTTGTCCATTTGTTCTGCAAGACATATGTGAGTACAAAAAATTATACATACACAACACATACACAAGTTCGTTATCATCAAAATACATGAAATTTAATTATGTGATGAATATTTAGGGGTAAGATCCAACATTCTCCCCCTTTTTGATGATGACAAACAAGTATATATATAACAAAGTATATATAAAGAGAGTATATTTAAAAAAACATGATAATCTTCCACTGCATGAAAGCATATATGTTACATCTTAAGTTTCGCAAAAACAACACTAACAGCAGCACTAGATTTCTATATCATTGATATCAATCTCCCACGTTGTCATTAACAAAAGGAACCCATAGATATATCAAAGAACATAGTAACATGTGAAGAACAAAGTAACATGTCATCAAATACATAGAAACAAAATAGAAATGTAAGCAAGGGAAAAACCATAAGAAATAGTCATTACAAAAATTGAGTCTAGAAGTCAAATATTACATGAAAAGTACCTCAAAACATGCAAATACAACCTAATCTTCATGCTTGAAATCCCACTTGACTATCATATATTTGATCCAGATGGTGGTGGAAAATGGCTTCAAAGGATCTTGAGGATTTCATGTTGATCTTCTTGCATATGATTTATCTAAATTTGCAAAGAAGAGAAATGATCCACAAGGGTCCCTTGGTTTTGCAAAAAGGCAGCTTGGGATTCTAACATGAAAGCTTGTTGGCTCATGAGCTCCAAGACTTTAGTAGTAAGGGTATTATCATCATCAAAATGAGCAGAAGATGGCTGGGATTGTGTGCAAGGAGGTAATTGAGATGGTTGTGGTGCATTAATAAGTTTTACACATAGAAGAACAGATCAATCAAAAGGTTCAAAGGCCTTGACAACATTAGTTTCTGAGGTAAGATTAATCTTGAATTTCCTGAAAACTTGTGTAAGAAAAGCAATTTAAGGAAGAGAAGTAGTGTGTTCTCTAACAAGAGTATCAAAGATGATATGAGCCCAATGTACTTCAAGTCTAGCCATAATGACATAGACACAAGTAGCAAGTTCAAGGAAGAAATAGTTCTAACTTCCCGTTTTGGACAAAAATTATAAGCAAGGATAGAACAATAAGCCAAGGAATAGGTTGAAGCTTATTGTTAGCCATAGGGGGTCCTTGACTGGGAAGATAGTATCAGAGAGTACCTCCTCATCATCTATGTGAATGTTATTTATGTTAAGACCTTGATAAGAAATATTGAGAATTTTCCCTAAGGATCTAGGAGTTAATTCAATTTTTGTGCCTTTCATAGTAATAGAGAGAATTCTCTTGCCATCATCATCTTCATAAACTAGATTTGTAAAAAATTAAGTTAAGGAGAGTTGGATAACATCTTTGTTTGGATTTAGTAGAGAACGGTTCATATAGACCAGCACTTTGTAAATAGGATGTAATGTCATACTCTCCAAATCTAAAAAAGCCACAAACCTATCAGGGATAATTTCTAGTTGTGAAATACGGAGAAAATCAGATTCTAACTTGCTATTTCTAAGAAAGGGTTTAAAATTAGTTGAAGGAATTGAAGAAGAGGATGGAGCAAACTTATTTTTCTTTGCCGTAGACATTATAGAAATAGAAAGAGAGGAGACTTACAGCCATTGAAAGATGGGGACAGAGAGACCTAGACGTGCCCTGGATTCAGGAGAAGAATTGATCGATTTATGAAAGTGGAGATGAAGAAGCTGATTTATAGACTGATAGAGCCGCTGCTGAAAGATGCGGGAAGAGTTTAGGGTTTTGATAGAGTTTGGGACAGAAGGATTAAGTTGTAAGAGTTGGGGATAGTAGACTAATGGTGAGGATCAAGTTAGATACCAGTTGGATCTAATAGGATAGTCAATCGGGTTGGGTTTGGTTGAAAAGATCCATTTTAAAAAGCACAGAATACCAAGATTAGTTGACTTATACGTTGATGTAGTTGACTAATTCTATGAGTTAGCAGACTTAAAATGATCTCTATTCAACTAATTCCATTAACTCAAGAAGACAAGTTCTATTTGATGCAAGTAGTCGACTATACTGTAGACTAGTCGACTTATCAAAGAGCATAAGTTGACTAATAATAGCCAAAAAATTTAAATGAAATGCACACTAAATGCAATGACTTTTAAATATTAGAAATTGCACAAATACCCAATTCTCTTTTAAATTTCATATAAACATCTTCTTTAAGAGGTTTTGTAAAAATATCAGCTATTTATTTATCAGTAAATATAAAATTAAAAAATATCACGTTAATAGTATGGTCACGTAAAAAACTATGTCTAATATCAATAAGTTTTGTACGTGAATGTTGAATAGGATTTTTAAATAGATGGATAGCACTGGTATTATCACACATGATAGGTGATGTTGTGGTTGTAATATCATAATCAATTTCAGTTTATTTCATCCATAAAATTTGTGCACATGCAACACTAGCAGTAATATATTCTGTTTCGGTTGTCGATAATGATATAGAGTTTTGCTTTTTACTGAACCGTGATACTAGTGAATGTCTTAAAAGTAACAAGTACCACTAATACTTTTTCTATCGGATTTACATTCAGTAAAATCAGCATCACTATATAACATTGCACAAATAGTCAATTCTCTTTTAAATTTCATATAAGCATCTTCTTTAAGAGGTTTTGTAAAAATATCAGCTATTTATTTATCAGTAAATATAAAATTAAAAAAATATCACCTTAAATAGTATGTTCACGTAAAAAATTATGTCTAATATCAATAAGTTTTATATGTGAGTGTTGAAAAGGATTTTTAGGTAGATTGATAGCACGGTATTATCACACATGATAGGTGATGTTGTGGTTGTAATATCATAATCAATTTGAGTTTATTTCATCTATAAAATTTGTGCACATGCAACACTAGCAATAATATTCTGCTTCGGTTGTCGATAATGATACAGAGTTTTACTTTTTACTGAACTGTGATACTAGTGAATATCTTAAAAAGTAACAAGTACCACTAATAATTTTCTATCAGATTTGTATTAAGCAAAATCAGCATCACTATATGACATTAATTCAAATGTACCTAATTTTGAATAAAATAAATCATAATTAATTATGTTATTAATATATCTAAAAATCTTTTTCACCACTTTAAGATGTGACTCTTTAGGATTAGATTGATAGCACATAAGCAAATACTGAACATAATATCAGGTCTACTAGCAGTAATATATAAGAGTGAGCCAATCATACCTCTGTATACTTTTTTGATCTACACTCTTTCCCTTCTAATCTTTGTCTAAATATGTAGTGGTGCCCATTAGAGTTTTCTTGCTTTCGGAATTTTTCATATCGAATCTCTTGAGAAGTTCAATGGCATATTTGCTTAGATTGATGAATATTCCATCTTTCAATTGCTTGATTTGAAGAGCGAGAAAGAAATTAAGTTCACCCATGTGACTTATCTCAAATTCACACTACATAGTCTTAAAAAATTCTTGACAAAGATCATTATCAGTAAAACCAAATAAAATATCATCAACATAAATTTGTATAATCAAGATGTTCTTATTTAGATATTTAATGAAGAGAGTTGTACCAGCTTTGCCAATTTCAAAATCTGAATTCAAAAAAGACTTTTGAGTCAATCATACCAAATATAGGGTGCTTGTTTTAAACCATATAAAACTTTCTTAAGTTTGAAAACATGATTATGAAACTTTTCATGTTCAAAACTCACAGGTTGTTCAACATAAACAGTTTCTTTGATAAATTCATTTAAAAAGCACTTTTTAGTAAAGTTTGAAATTCATGAAATATGCATAAGTAAAATATGAATAGATTCAAGTTTACCTACAGGTGCATATGTTTCATCAAAATCAATACCTTCCTCTTAATTATAATCTTGTACAACCAACCTTGCTTTCCTCTTTATGACTTCACCGGATTTGTCAAGTTTCTTAAAAATCCATTTGGTACCGATAACCGAATGGTCATGTGGTTGTGGAACAAGATCTCATACATCATTTCTAACAAATTGGTTCAACTCTTCTTGTATTGCAATGATCCAAAAATCATCAACACATACTTCTTCAATATTTTTCAGTTCAATGAAGGATATAAAGGCACATGTGTCATATAATTCAACTTGAATCGAGTCTGAACACCTTGAGAGATATCTCTAATAATCAAATCATGAGGATGATTTCTTACCTCAACAAATGCTTTAGGTAACTCCAAAAAAAATTCATCCTTATAGAAATGTTAGTATCAACATGAGATGTAACAATATTATCAATAGAGGATGTATCAATTATATCATCATCATGTAAAGAAATATCAATAGAAGGTTTAGACAGAGATTCATCAAAATTAACATGTAGAGATTCTTTAATAGTAGATGTTTTCTTATTATTCTATATGTTTTACTACGAATAGAATATCCAACAAAAATACCTTCATTGTATCTAGCATCAAATTTATTCAAAGCATCTCTTATATTTAAAAGAAAATACTTGCATCCATAAATCTTAAATAAGAAACATTTAGAGTTCTATCAAAGAATTATTCATAACATGTTTTGTTCAAAATAGGTCGAATAAGCACTCGATTCAAAACATAGCATGCAATAGCGACTGATTCAGTGCAAAAATACTTTGGTAAGTTACCATCTACAAGTATGGTTCTAACACATTCTTGCAAAGTCCTACTCTTCCTTTCAATAATACCGTTTTGAGAAAATGCTCTACGAAAAGCAAAGTTATGTATAATACCAAACTTGTCATAGAAATTTACAAAATGCTCATTCTCAAATTCTCCTCCATGATCACTTCTGATTGTGACAATGGTTAGAGACTTTTGAATTTGAATTCTTATGCAAAAGCTTGAAAAGCTCGTTAAAAGTGTGATTTTTATTTTCACAAAGGTAACCCAAGTAAAAAAGATTAATCATCAATAATAACAAAACATATCTATTTTTATTTAAAAAGGAATAAGAGTAGGGCCAAACAAATCTAAATGCAATAATTCTAAAGGTCTATGAATAGAAACCAAATTTTTATAAAAGAAGATTTAAATTGCTTTCTTAATTGACAAGAATCATAAAAATAATCCTTTTTGAAAGAAAGTTTTGGAAAACCTTTAACCAAATCAAATTTGAAATCTTTGAAATAGTTTTCATATTTAAATGCCCAAATCTTTTATGCCAAAGAGAAAAATTATTATTAGAAGCGATTAAACATATATCATCATTCGAAGATCAACAATAAATATTATTATTACAAAATTCTTTAAACAAAATATTTATCATATTAGTATCATATATAAGGCAAGTATCTTTTTCAAAAACTATTTTATAACCCTTATTACATAACTGACTGATACTTTAAAGGTTGTGTTTTAAATCACTTACCAAAAGAATATTTCCAATAAGAGGTTTTGATGTATTATTAACCATGCCAATCCCAATAATCTTTCTTTTGTTAAGAGATGGTGGAGGAGATGATGATGGAGGTGGTGTTGGAGGTAGAGGAGATGTTGGAGGTGGAGGAGATGGTGTTGGCCCAGAGGCCTTCCACTCTAGTTTTGATGATGATTAACTCATGCAGTTATGTTTACTAATAATCTTGTGATGTTTAGTTTCAGATCTTTAGCCAAGATATTAGTAGGTGATTAGCTTCAACAAAGGTGTTTTGAAGCTTCTCACATGGTGATTCAAGAGCCCGAACATCAAGATCATATATAGCACTCGTTGGAGTCAAGCTCGGTGGATCACTTTTTGGATCGAGTTGCCTTGAAGACGGAGTTCCTCAAGAAGACATCGGTACCATAGTTTTTAGTTTGTTTTAGATCCATGTGTAAAGATTAGATAGTGTGATATGCTCAAGTTCACAATGCACACAAGTTTTATGTTTTGGATTTGGTATTTCGGTTTTTGGTTTAACCGATATTTGTTTTCATGAAAAGTTAGATCAAAACAAGTTTAGATGGTTTATGTATAGTAGATTCATTCTATATACATGCTTGCTTAACTTCCTAGACAAACTTATTTTGATATGCCTATTCATGAGGTTTAGTGTTTTGGTATTTTTTAACAAAACATATTTTGGTAATTAAAGACAAAAACAATGATATGTATATGTTTCATGTATGTTGGACCTATGTCCATATGCAACATGCTGTAAAATGCTTAAGTATCATGTTTTTGTATTTGGATAAGGTTTGAACAAAGTTTATTTGAAAAGTCTAAGTTCGAAAAAATACAGGTTTTGGTTTTCGGTAATTTTTCCATAACACAAAAATAGTTTAAAATGTTTGATATTTGTGTTGAAATTTTTAACACATGTTTGTATATCATATATAATATTAGAAACTATTTTTGTGGATTTTTAGAAGTTTTATGGGATTTATTAGAATATTTTTAACCTAAGTTTTCTGACCCAGAACCCAGCCTGTCAGGCTCTGGCGGTCGACCGGGCCGGTCGACCGGACCCAGAGTCGGTCGACTTGACCGGTCGACCGACGTGCACCAAACGTGCACGCTTGGTTTGCCACTTGGGCCGGTCGACCGAACGGTCGACCGACTGCAAGCACCCAACTCTCGGTTGGGGCGGTTGATCGACCGGTTGACCGATAGACAAGGGCGGTCGACCGAGCGGTCGACCGGCCAGAGAGCATTTGCTCTCTGGATTGGGACGGTCGACCGGGCAGTCGACTGCTGGCTTCCAACGGTCAAATTTTTGACCGTTGGCGGTCGACCGCCCGCCGCCAAAGCAGAAAACTGCTCTAACGGCTAGTTTTTGGATTAGGGTGTATATATACCCCATTGTTTGAGTTTTTGGCTAAGTTTTTAAGAGCAAAATTTTCAGAGTTTCTCCAGTATTTTAAACAAGTTTTCAAAAGTGTTTTAGTGCCAAAAAGATCCATCTTATTTGTTTTAAAGTGTTTTGTTTATTTCAAAGAAAATAGGTTTTTGGGAATTAGTTTCTTGATCTAAAAATCTATATCTATTTGGTATTTTTCCAAGAGATTTTCTTTGATCAAAACACTTGTTTTCAACTTGAGCTATATCATCTATCCTATTCTATAGGATCTTTATTTGTGGAAAAATTTGGTTTGTGGTCTTTGTAACTACCTTGTTGTAACCATCCTTTATTTGTGATATCCCTCTTTAGCAGAGGTGGATTTGGGTTGTGGTTAGCTCCTTCTTTGGTAGAGGTTGAGATTGTGGTTTGCTCCCTCTTGGTGAGGTGGAGGTGGATTGGATTTGTATCCCTCTTTGATAGAGGTGGATTGTGATTGTATTGGTTTGGTGGAGTTTGGTACTCCGGTCTTCGGTAGACCATTTGTATTGCCTCGATGGAGGTTGTATTGGTTGAGAGAGGAGTTCGGTACTCCTAGTGGATTGGAAATCCTTCTTGGTGAAGGCGGGGACGTAAAGCTCGGTGCTCGAACCTCGAAACACATCTTATTGTTTGCGTTTGATCAATTGACTCTAACTCTCTCTCCTTATTTGTGCATTGCTTTACTTTGTCATATCATATACATACTTGTGTGTTTGTGTGCCTCACTTGTGCTTAACCACGAGAGTTTCATATAGCACCCAACTTTTATTCAGAGGAATCAAGAGGAGTTAGTCCAGAGCCCTTCACGGGGAATTCCGCTACACTCATTGGTTGCACTAAGTGTAGTTGCAATTAGTTTTTAATTTTCACATTTAGTTTAATAGATTAGCGGTATACCTATTCACCCCCCTCTAGGTGTAATTACAGATGGTGGTGGTGATATTGTGATGATGGTGGAGTGATGATGAAATTGGTGAAGTGGTGGAGGAGGTGGAGGAGGAGAGAGGAGTGGTGGCTGGCTTGGTGGAGGAGAAGGTATCGGTGGGGTGGTGGCTGGCTGGCAAGGAGTAGAAGGAGAGGAGGAGGCCGGTGGTGGAGAGAGAGATGAAAGAGAAAGAGAGAGTGAGTGAGAGAGAGAAGATGAGAGAGGGCCGGGTAAGGAGAGAGGGAGAGGAGAAAGTAAGAGGGAGAGAGGAGAAAAGTGAAGAGAGGAGAAGTGAGTAGAAGAGTGTAAAAGGGAGGAGAAGTTGGTGAAGGAAAAAGAAAAGAGAAGAAAAAAAAGAAGAAGGAAAAACAAAAAGAAAGAAAAAAAGAAAGAAAAAGAAAAGAAAAAGAAAAAGAAGGAAAGGAAAAAAAGAAATAGAATAAAGAAGGGGGGAATTTTAGGGTCAGGGTCAGATAAAAATGTGGGAAAAAATAGAATAATATGAGCGAAAAATTCGGACACGTATCTGGGGACATATTTCGAGAACGGAGTGTTACATCTACCACCATGAGAAGATATGTTTGAGAAAACCAGGTCAAAACTTGAGCCCAATATATTCCTCCCTGGCGGTGGGACCTTATCACGAGAACCGAAAATTCGTGATAGGTCATCATGAGAACCGAAATTACATGACAGATGCGACACGACTATCATCTTGATCATTTGCATCCTCTCCTTCTCTTTTCTCCAACGGGGGAAGAAGAACGAACAACAACTCAATTTAGTCGAACAAGAAATATCAGGGGGCAGAGAAAACCTTCTGAAGATGGGCCTTCCACTTCCAGAATAGTCCCTATTTATAGACGCAAAACTGAACCACCTCGAATTCAAAACTTCCACCATATCTAAAGAGACAGTTTGAATCCTAGATTTTTCGGTATGTCAGATCAATCGAATTTGATTCAATCCTGCCACACGATCTCCTCCATTCTGAAGTCAAGATTTGGGCAATTAATTCGCCAGCTATCTTCACCAATTTTTAAAGAAGACTCAGAATGCAAAGAGGCATTTTGACCAAGGCCTTTCCGATTGCAAGTGACGCCTCGACTTTTCAAGCCAGGGCCTACTCATTCTACTCCACTCTTTCCCCTTAGCCTAAAGAAAGAGGGGGCATCCGAAGTGTTCAAATTCTGACCTATACTAGGATGAAGACACATGTCCCTCACCATCAGAATCTCCTGAGGACACCAATAAGGAAAGGCATTTGAGTGACTCCCCAGAGAGCATCATCCAGAATATTCCTGAAACCATTTCCTCTTCTCGGCGAATTGATCATCCTGAGGATACTCTGGAGACCGATCCTTTTATCTTGAGTAAAACAACCTCCACAACCAACTCCATTAGCTCCCTCCTACATTTGTGGGGTCTGTTACGCCGCCAGATCATCCATGTTTTACACATGGTCCACTACTCCTACTTCAACGCAGGCAGTCACAAAAAGCAGCAGATATTGCTCTCACAATCAAGGACAGAATCTCTGCTGTTACAGAAGAATCGCAAAGTGCAGATCATGCGGTTATTAAATTTCGCATGACTCACTCTATCAAGAAGAACCCTCGGGTGTATAAGACAATAGAAGATACAATACAAGGAAGACCGAAATACATCATAAAGATCCGAGAAAAAAATAGTAATCATTCAGCTATTTTCGCTATAGAAACAGAGTATTAGCTTTACTGAATCCACTATAATCTTTTAAAAATAGTGAATTCTCCTTTTCCTCCCCGTGATTTTTCTCAAATTAGATTTTCACGTAAATCCTGAGTCTTTACGATTGTTTTTTCTACTCACTCTTAGATTCAGGTGACAATTTGATGTGCAAGGGAATCTACCCCTACAATAGGATCTGAGGGCCAATTGAGAGATTTTCTAATATAATCCTCAAAACTAGGGTCTCACAACTCTCAACATCTGAAAATTACCTCCATAATTGGTGCGTCCCAGTGCCGACCTTAAAAGCCTCCAGCGGAAATTAATAAAATAGAGAAAAGCATCATCTTTTTTGAATACGCAAATACCTTGTTATAATCAAAACAGAATTGACGCTCAAATTTCAATTTTATTCTACGTGCGTTACACGTGCCTATATAACCTTCCTGTGTAATTACGTACGCCGCCTGTAGCTCTCACGCAGAGGCAAAACCGCCACTGGACTCACTGCCACTAATTAAGCACGTGCCTTTCAATTAATAAACCCGTAACTTACTAAATCGGGCACCGCCGCGAACCGGCCCGAGCCCGACCGCCATTATTACCCATCCCCAAAACGCTTCCCCTTCTGTGGGTCCCACTCTCCCCTATATATATAATCAATCCCTCACGATTTTCGACAAGTTTCTTTCCCAGTTCGTCTTCAGTCTCCTCCCGTCCAAAAAAAAAGTAACTGGGAAAAAAAAAAAATCTGAAACCGAAGCGAATCGAAATCTCGCATCGGAGTTCGCCGCCGAGATGTCTGAAGCGTTCTGCCCCGACTGCAAGCGGAGCACGGAGGTGGTCTTCGACCACTCCGCCGGCGACACTGTCTGCTCCGAGTGCGGCCTTGTGCTCGAGGCCCACTCCATCGACGAGACCTCTGAGTGGAGAACCTTCGCGAACGAGTCGGGCGACAACGACCCGGTTCGTGTCGGCGGGCCGACGAATCCGCTGCTGGCCGACGGCGGGCTCTCGACGGTGATTTCGAAGCCGAATGGGGCGCAGGGGGAGTTCCTCTCGTCGTCGCTCGGCCGGTGGCAGAATCGGGGCTCGAATCCCGACCGGTCGCTGATCCTTGCGTTTCGGACCATCTCTACAATGGCCGATAGGTTCGTTCGTCCCCCGTTTTCTGTTTCTAGTTGTTTGTTGATGTCAGAACTGATGAAGGTTTGGTGAATCTGTGGAAAATGGATAAAATTGGTGGGAAATAATTTAATTTTTCTTTCTTTTTTAGGCTAGATTTGGATTGATTTTGTGTGGGGCGAGAATTTGGGAAATGATTGGGGTAGTATTATATAGGGTTGTCTATGGGGAAAAACTGCTGCTTTTTACGTTTGCGGATTGCAAGGTGTCTTTTTGCGTCAGTTGTTAATAAATCGTCAGTTGATTTCATAACTGATCTTTTACTCAAAATGCCAAAATTGGAAACTTTTGGATTTGCCATTAGTTTTTCAATACCTGAATTGTGTCCGTTAAGGATTTGATATTTTGTTTGAGGAATGTAATTGGGAACTTATGACACACCCTGTTTTAAATGTCGGCCGAGTCGGCCGAGATATCGTCCGATATCTCCTTTTTTGCATGCTGCCGATACGATATGGAGAAATTGTTCGCCATATCGTTTGCAGCAAAAAACGGCTGATATTTGAAATATCGATCGATAAATTGCCCGATATCGGCTGATAAATTGTCTGATATATCGCCCGGTATGAAATAACTTTTTTATTACATGACTGCATACAAATGTACATTATTTTTTACTGTCTTTGCATGCATATTACATCATTTTAATTAGGTAGATGATATCTATAATACTAAACCAATTTTTAGTTATCAGTATTTTATTATATATAGTATCTGATATGAACGTCCGATATGTGCGTGTATCCCCGATATCTCCTCCAATATCCAATATCCAATATGAAAACCCCCATCCGATACGATCCCGATATCTGATATTTAGAACCTTGATGACACAAGACAGATATGATGTGAGATGAGTAGATTTACTTTATATTATAAATGGAAGTGACCTGTATTGGCAGCTAGGAGTTTGTGTTGTGTTTGGACTTAGAAATTGGAGGATTTTATTGGAAAGTACAACAACAACTAAGCCATTTGTCCCAAGTATTCGGGGTAGGCTACATGAACCAAAAGAGAATTACGCTGGATCGGGCACATGGATCAGCTTTCTCCACTCATTCCTATCGAGTAATATGCCGTCACTAAGACCTCTAGCTTCTATATCTTGTCGTATTATCTCCATCCATATTTTTTTTTTCAGTCTCCCTTGCGCTCTTTTAACTTGCCCTAAATTGATACGCTCTACTCGCCGGACTGGCGATCTGTGGATCTACGTCGCACATGATCAAATCATCGTAGGTGGTTTTCTCTCATTATTTCTTCTATAGAGGTTACACCTATCTTAATACGAATATTCTCATTTCTCACCCTATCTCTTCGCGTGTTACCACACATCCAACGAAGCATGCACATCTCTGCTACACTCATCTTCTGGGCATGATATTTTTTTATCCATGTTTTAAATATCGGCCGAGTCGGTCGAGATATCGTCTGATATCTCTTTTTTTTGCATGCTGCCGAGACGATATGGGGAAATCGCTTGCCATATCGTTTGCAGCAAAAAAAGGCGATATTTAAAATATCGGCCGATAAATCTCCCGATATCAGCCGATATATCGCCCGATATGAAATAACTTATTTATTACACGATTGCGTACAAATATACATTATTTTTTACTGTCTTTGTATACATATTACATCATTTTTATTAGGTAGATATCTATGACACTAAACCACTTTAAGTTATCAATATTTCATTATATATAGTGTCAAATATGAATGCCCAATATGCACGCGTATCCCCGATATCTTCCCCGATATCCGATATGAAAACCCCCCATCCGATACGATCCCGATATCCGATATTTAGAACCTTGCTCTTTATAGCCCAACATTCTATGACATATAGTAAAGCTGGCCTAATAGCAGTCTGATAAAACTTTTCTTTCAGCCATAACGGAATGTTACGATCACATAAAATTTCTGTTGCGCTCCACCATTTCAACCAGCCGGTTTGGATCCTATGGTGGACATCACTATCGATCTCCCTATTCTTTTGGATAATAGAACCCAAGTACTTAAAATGACCGCTCATCGGTATTTCTTTTCCATCTAGTCTCACAATACTATAATCTCGGATTCTCTGTTTACTGAATTTACACTCCATATACTCTGTTTTGGCCTTACTTAATCTAAAACTTTGAGATTCTAGAGTTTACCTCTATAACTCCAATTTGGCATTTACCCCAGCTCTCGTCTCATCGACTAGGACAATATCATCAGCAAATAGCATACACCACGATATCTCATCCTGAATAGCTCAGGATTTTATTGGAAAGTAATTTGAATATTTTCTCCTCTCTTTATTTATGGGTGAGAGGAATTTGAATTTTTGTAGAGGATGGGATTTCCTTCTTATTTTTTGAGAACATAGGATGGAGCAAAGCTCCAGCCATAGAACAATATTATATATAAAAGGGTATAGAGTTTGCTAGTAATTACAATCACCAACTCAACATTCCATCAATAAAATAGAGCAACCTCCTAAGAGAAAAAACCATCCAAAAAACCATCAAACCTATGACAATTATAATTCCAAACATCAAAATATCACCCAACAATTATAGTATCACCTCCAGCCCAAAGCACCGTAGGAATTTTGATTTTTGTAGAGGATGGGATTTCCTTTAGTTGTGTGTTTGTGCTGATTTGACTTTATCCTATCATCTTGTTGTATGGGGTAGATTTACTTTTTGCCTTGCCTGAAATTCAGGATAGTATGGTTTTATATGCACCTGAATTGTATCTAAGATTTTCTAGGTCTAAAGAAAGGTAATAAGCAGTATTGATCACTTAAAGAAAGCTCCTAGTCACTTCTGTGGGTTGTGAATTCTGAGCTTTTCTCCCATTTATTCTGAGGCAAATGCATTGCACTCAAACCTTTGACTTTACTGGGTGCCATAGAGTTGAACACAACTTCCTACAACAACTTTATCATTTTTTTTTCCTTCTTCTAGACTCTTTCATAATCTTGAGAATTTTGAAGGGTTCTTCTTTGGTTGCATGAGCATAATTTGCAAGGCCAATAAGTTAGATTCCTTTGGCAATTAACTAACCTCCAAGCCTCTAGGACTTATGGCATGCTCCGTCGCTTATCAATAGTTTCCATGGGCAGTAATTTAGCACTTAGTTAGATGGTAGTTATGAGTCGATTTACCTCATGCTAACATTGCTACAAAACTCATTCCTTTTAACCTTTGTGCTACTTAGCGGACATCGATTTTATGGGAAAAAGCTAGATGAAGATTTCTCATTAATAATAACTTAATGGCATAAGACATGCAAATCAATCATAGAGACACTAGCACGAGTCATGCGGTGTTTGGAAACCAAAGAACCTTACCTCCGGAAAACATACAATTATGCAGATGGGTTGACAAATTAGCAAGCATCCATTAGATGGTAGGTTTCATTTTGAAGTTTAATCCAAGATGGACATGTTTCCGTTTTCATCTTTCTTGACCATCCGAGACTAATTTATGATAGATCATAACAGTCAGCACTCCTTGATGAAATATACCTTACAGCTGCAAAATTTTGACGAGTCATGGCAAAACCAGAGGATAAGAACATGTGCTTCTGGAAATTGCACTCATTTCTATGTCAATGAACCAAGTTCAAATACATATGACCTATGAATTCTTCCATAAGATAACCTCCTATTATAAGCTCATTCACCCAAGTATCAGCTTGTTTTATCATGTTGCCTATCATTATTTATATGCGCAGACACTATTCTACATTGTTAACTTTTGTTGAAAAAATATTGTTTCTAATGGTTGATTCAAGTTCCATTTTCCCTCTAATTAGCTGTTTTTAGGTGAATATATTGCTCTCTTTGTGCATTTCTTGTTTAAGCATTGTAAGTCCAAATTAAGTTAGCAAGGTTCATTCGGCAATTTTTCAAACCTTGTTAAAACATAGGAGTCAGGACAGTCAACTTGCTTTCCTTTTATCTGGTAGATGTTTTGCAAGATTTTGAGCAAGTGCTTTATTAGATCTACTGTCGTTTCTAATTATTTCTTTCTTCTTACAGGTTAGGTCTTGTTCCCACAATCAAGGTGCACATCTGATTAGCAGTTTTGAATTTTCCAATGAGATAATATTACTTCTTTGATATAGACCAATTGAAGTACAGTTTGCAACTAAGATAAAAAAAAAAAGCTTGTTTTGTTCCCCACTTTCTAAGATATGCTGTGCAAATTGTATATTGCAGCATCACCCTACTATAAGCTAAAAAGTTATTATTGTTAGTTTGCTACTACTTCCTTTGAATTATTGTCAAGTAGTGAGTTGTTTATTGCTTCATTTATGCAACCTGTTTATTCTACAATCTTTCCAATTGATGTTGAGGCTATGTACCCCAAACCACCACCACCACCTCAAACAA
Organism: Agave tequilana; assembly: GCA_038442645.1. Lineage (NCBI taxonomy): Eukaryota > Viridiplantae > Streptophyta > Magnoliopsida > Asparagales > Asparagaceae > Agave > Agave tequilana. The sequence goes on along the minus strand of JAVJIF010013401.1, from coordinate 36,095 downwards.
CCAAAAAAAAAAAAAACAAAGAAAGAAAAATAAATGATAAGAAGAAGAAATTGAGTATATGTTGGTTAATGTTTGTGAATATTTCTCAACTTAGAGGCTTGCTCTATATGCTGAACGATGTTCATACGAGAGGCTCGGATACTGCTGATAATTTAACTTTCGGAATGTTTTCTGTTCTGTATATATAAAATTTACTTTTCGTTGACTCTTCTTTGGGATTCACTCTTACGTGGGCATTGTTCTATCTTCACCTATGACCTATTGCTGTGAGTATGCAAATTTGTGCCTTATGAGCATCATAATTTCCTCACTCATTTTACTGATAGGCCAAGTTTAGAGTTTATCAACAGGACAATCTTGGAGTTTTATACAATGAGCTGGTTTATTACCATTTCTATTTTATGACTTCATGGTCTTCTCGTGAATTTTTGATGATATTCTGACTATTTCAGATATTTTCACTATTCCATGTTCCCTTTCAATATTGCCTTTAACATGCTTTCTTTTTTGCCTAAATGTTCCTACATTGCCGTTTTGAGAATGATCTATTGCTTAGCTTCTGGTCATTGACATAAATTGTGCTCCAGACCCAGAACTTCCAGCAAGCACAAGAGCACTGGTTTTCTGACATTTGGTGGTTTAGGATAGAGTGGTATGAGAGGGGCTTCTAGGGTAATAGTTCAGATGCACCAGACTAAATCTCTGAATCCCTATTTGCAGGTTTTGGAGTTTTCTGCATACTGTTTTATTGAAGTCAGAGAATAAATTCTGAATGCAGACATTGGTAGTGAGGACAGAATGTTAATGAACCTTGGCAGCCTAATAGAGAATGGAGGGGAAATGGACTAGCAAGAAGATAGGGGAAGGGATTTACAGAAAGTCAGAAACAAAAGGAAGGATCAACCTTGGAGGCATTATGTTTTCAATTGTCAAACTGCCTGGAAATGTCCCCAACAAAAAAAAAAGAGAAAAAGAAAAGAAAAATTGTAGGGGTGTCTTTATAATTTAGGAAGTGAATGCAATCTGTTTGTTAGCAGGTTGGTTAAGAAAAGGAGAAGAAACAAAGGGGAACCTTGAGGTAGGAAAGGGAATGGTGAATGTAATGCTTTCGTTCAGGAGAAGTTTCCAGTCGTGGTTGCAGCCTTTATAATCCTTTTGTAGTGTTTCCTAGCGTGTAGGAGTGAAATTCAGCCCACGTGGTGGCTTCTTGGTTCCGTAAAAAGGAACAATGTGACCAATTACCTCAAGGTAGGAGGAAGTAGGAAAAAAGGAACACTTCTCATTGTATTTGAATCCTGTAGAAAGATATCTCTATCCTTGTACTCTGGAAATGGCTGAAAAGAGGCTCACATTCCAGCTGTTTTTTCTTCTTCTTCTTCTTCTTCTTCTTTTTTTTCATTTTCCCTTCATTTCTCCTGTCTTGATATTTTCATGCCCAAACCTTCTTATTTTGAATTAATGGGATTTCCAGTGGCCAGCTGATAAGGATCTCTGTGACTGGTAATGGATATCTGATTTTTATGGACACTTGTATCATGGAGGGGTATGACTCTGTTGATCACAAGTCTAGGATTCACTGACACTTGTATCATGGAGGAGTATCTTTACTATATCAGGGTGTAATCATTGGTAATGAGAGGATTCAATCTTAGGCACCATAGCACAAACTTTGTGGTGATAGCAAGCACCTAAACATGGTTATAGCATATTAGTCTGTCGCTTGTAAATTTGTAATAAAATTGTTAGGAACTGCAAGCTTTGACCAGATATCTTTTGCCCATTTTTATTTTTGTTGCCATGCGAATTTTGAAAAAGATCCCAACCTCTGTTTAGACTTCTCAGAACAAGATAAAATAAAATTAAAAAAAAGCTGATTGCTGGTGTAAAAATAGCAGTTTTTTTTTTGTTTTCTAAGGTAGTGCCTGTTTTTTTGGGGATTAACATTCTTTGATGTTAGGTGGCGAGACTACATTCCTTGTGCATTATTGATGCCTTCTATTCTGTTATTGTTAGGATTATGACTAGAATGCATCGTGAAGGTAGACGAAACTTCGGAAAACATGCATAAGAAGTTGTGCACCGTATTAGTCGACTTATACTTAGTATAGTCGATTAATGATAAGAATTAATCGACTTATACATTGGTATGGTCGACTAGGTCTTACAAACATAGAGTTGGGTTTTCGGATTTTGTCATAGCAGTCCACTAATAATTAGGTATAGTTGACTAATACATGTTATTAGTCGATTTATACTAAGGCCTAGTCGACTATTGTCGGGTCTAACTGTTTTCTTTTCTAGATCTGTTTCCAGTCTTGAGTTGGATTTGAGTATTCTTTCCTCTGAGACGGTGATTGTTCGTATTGATGAAGTTTGTATAGGATTAGGAGAGTTTTATGGTCTATAAATAAATCCTTGGGGTTAACATTCAATGTATTCAACGAATTAACAATTCCTAAGGGTGTAATTCATCAAAGAGAGATTCGTGTGAGAATCTTTAGCCATTAGGGTTTCGCTGTTCTTGACGGCCATCAAAGGACTTGTAATCTTCTTAGCAAGAGATGTAAGTGTTTCTAATTGTACTCCCTAAAGTTTAATAAAGTTTCTCCCCTTCTCCCGTGGACGTACACACGATCTGTTTGATTAGTGAAATCATGTTAAATTGTATGTTGGCTTTCTATACTTGAAATATCTTACCCCTTCTCTTTTTTCTTCTCGTTGCTCGTTGATCCTGTATTGCTTCTGCTATACCGCCCTAGCGATTGTCGTGAAGGCTATCAATTTCACAACAATTGGTATCAGAGTACAAATTGTTATCCATAACAATTGGTATCAGAGCAATATCAATGTGAAGATGTCTGCGATCAAGTTTGATATTTAGAAGTTCGATGGTGTCATCAATTTCAGCAGGTGACAGATTAGGATGAACGACATTCTGACCCAGAGCGGGTTGAAGAAAGCACTACTCAGAAGGGAGAAAAAGCCTCAAGACATGGAAGAAAAAACTTGGCAGGAGTTGGATGAGAAAGCCTTGATGATTATTCAGATTTGTTTGGCAGACAAAATGCTAGATGAGTTTTCTATAGAGAAAACAGCATCATCGTTGTGAGAGCAACTTCAGGACCACTATCTGAAGAAGTTGGCGAATCGATTGATTATGAAGCAGTGTCTCTTTCTTCTCTGCATGCTGTATGGGTCTGAAAATTGAAAATATTACGAAGTTTTCTTGAATCAATGCAAGATTACAATAATTTTAAAATTTTCAATTACAAGAGAGAGGAGATATTCAAGTTTAAATCTCCTCTTTGTTTAATGTTATGTTCTTTGCGTAGCGGTGAAAAGTGAATCTTAATTTTTATTACCGGGTGAACGTCAAGCTTCTTTAGAACTTTCCTCCTTGGATCACTGATGGAGTAGCACAGCTCCTATCAAATGAAATCTCAAAGAGATTTGGACAAAACTTAAACTCAGCAAGTTTGTGTAGAAGAGTTAAACTCTTTATAATGCCAATATTCCTCTGCTGAAAAATTCAACCCTTTTTCAATAGCAGCTTTAGCTATTTATAGGGGTTCTAGAGGTAAAATTGTCCCTTAAAATCTCCATAATATGGGTTAACTCTCCTCTTTACGTAGGCAGTAATTGACCCAGTAATAAGGGCAGTTACAATTGAGACGCAGGGCTCACTTTGCTGTTGAAATGCAGACTTGAGCTCTGCGTTTAACCATTGAGATGATAATAGGCGCGGGCCTCGAACCTCGCGTTTGGGCATTGAGACGCGGGCTTCGAACTTCGCGTTTCCTCATTGACGTGATGCTGGATGCGAGCCTCGAGCCCTACTGGAAGCGGGTTGCTGTGGTGATAAGACGCATGCTTCGAGCCCCGCGTCTTGGTACTGCATCAATGGCTTTGATCAGCCTTGCGTTTGAAGTATGGACTCTGCATTTAACGATTTGTCTTCAGTGATTTTTAGGCAGTCTACAGAACCCCTCCAAAATTTTTGAAACTTCGCGGTTGACTTGACGGGTTTTGAAACGCTTTGAATTTTTCTTTTGACAGCAAGCTCTCTAGACTGGACTGGCTATCTTCTGAGATACCTTGAGCTTCATCTTGTCTGGATTTCAGGCTTGATGAGTGTACTGTTAAACTCTTTGAAGCCATCAGAGATGATCGTCGTGAGTGTCTAGATACACAGTACAGACCTCATCAGTACTGAGCTAGTTGTCGGTATACTATTGAACTGAGAAAATCGTCAACTATTTTTGTCAGTGTACTGTTGAACTGATTGCAGAGGCAGAGTGAACACATGTCTTGTAAACGCAAAGGTCGTGTTGCCTTGGAGAATAGAAACGCGACTCTCATTCATGAACATCAAAGTGGAGACACAATTCTCACTTTGTTAAAGAGATGCGGCTCTGTTAAAGTGGAGACGCGAACTTCACTTTGCTGAAGAGACGCGAACGTCGAAGTTTGCTGTCAGAGGTGTGATATTAACTTGACAGAGATCGAACAGGTTTTGTGGGCTTGTCATTCTATGAATGAGAATGACAAGTATGGACAAATCCATTAAGGATTTTGAAGGAATTATCGCCAGAGGTGTAACGTTAATTTGACGGTTAGAATTAGACTTGTAGTTGAACAAGTTTGGTGGACTTGTTATTCTATGGAAGATAATAACAAGTGAAGTTTGCACTCCGCAGGAGATTGTGGTCGAGTCTATCATCAGAGGTTTAGTATTAACATATTTAAAACTCGGTTGGGGATTAGAGAGAACACTCTTACATGTGATATTAACATACCAACGATTTTGAGCCGCCATTCTATTAAAAAGAATAACAAGTGAGACTAAACTCATTGGGGGTCTGAGTATTTTTTTACCGTTAAAGGTGTGAAATTATCTTAACGGATGGGATTGAATCTTGTCAGAGGTATGATATTAACTTGACCAGGACATGAGCCAGAGGTGTAATGTTAACTTAGCCCCATAGGAATTTTCAGTTTCGTTGGGAAAACTGAAGATACCACTGTCATAGGTGTAGTGTTGAACTTAACAGTGGAGTAATGCCAGAGGTGTAATTTTGAACTTAGCATTGGTCATCTCGACTTCGATGCAGAAGCTCGAGGAAGTCATTGTCATAGGTTGATGTTGAACTTAACAATGAACCGGATGCTAGAGGTGTGATGTTAAACTTAGCATCGCTTGTCTCATCTGTCGGAGGGGGATCAAAGAGATCATCCTCGAGTCTCTGAGGATGAGGACTTCCCGGTTCAGCCCTGACCTCAGCGGTCGGGGTGTGAATGTGAGTTTTGCGTCGTAACTTTGAAATGTAGGTCTCGGAGACGCGGGGCTCACGTTTTGAGTCGGAGACGCGAGGCTCATTCTTTGCAGAAGAGACGCGGCCCTCGGGCTTTAAGATGCCAGTCTCGCGTCTTTTAGGAGAGACGCAGACCTCACATTTTGGCATAAAAACGCGGGTTTTGTGTCCTTGAGAAGAAATGCTGACCTCGCGACTGTGAGGTGAAGCTTTAGAAATGTGGACTTTATGAGCTCCGTGTTTTGGCATAGAGACACGGGTCTTGTGTCTTTGAGAAAAGACGCGGATCTCGCGTTGCTAAACGTCGCGTCTCTGAGGTGAAACTCGAGAAGCGCAGACTTCATGAACTCCGCGTATTGATATAGAGACGTGTGGTTCGCGAGTCCGGTGCTGCTCAGAAGAAACGCGGGCTTGAGCCCTGCGTTCTGTATCTGCTGAACAGATGGCTTTTTCAGCTTCTTCCATCTGTTGTTGACGTGCGCGTCGCCTTTGTCGACGTTCAACACTCTGGTTACGCTTCTCGGGTTGCTGAGAACCCTCGGTAACTTGGAGTTGAGGAATCAGTCGAGGAGAGGCATGACAAAATTGGCCTTCATCGTCGTTGGTCTCGCGGGTCTCGTGGGAAACATTGATGCGGTCCACGCGGGCCATTCTTGGAGAAGTCTCAGAAGAGACTTAAGAGCGGATCTCTGAGGAGACCCTGCGGTATTGCTGCGCCACTCTGGGGCTCTTGGAGCCAGAAGAGAGAAACTCCTCGTACTTTACCTGGTTGAATTGCACGACAAGTCTCGACCGTCTTTCTCATGAAGTTGACGTCACCTTGCACCGCAACTTGCTCGTCAGTTGAGAAAATGGTCCCTAGCGGAGTCACCATCTCTTGTATGGGTCAAAAAATTGAAAATATTGCAAAGTTTTCTTGAATCAATGAAAGATTACAACAATTCCAAAAATTTCAATTACAAGAGAGGAGATATTCAAGCTTAAATCTCCTCTTTTTTTAATACTGGGTTCTTTACGTAGCGGTAAAAAGTGAATCTTATTTTCCGTTGACTGGGTGAACGTCAAGCTTCTTCGGAACTTTCCTCCTTGGATCACTGATGAAGTAGCATAACTCCTATCAAATGAAATCTCAATGAGATTTGGGCAAAACTTGAACTCAACAAATTTGTGTAGAAGAGTTAAAATCTTTATAATGTCAATATTCCTCAATAGCAGCTTTAGCTATTTATAAGGGTTCTAGGGGTAAAATTGTTCCCCTAAAATACCTCCATAATGGGGGTTAACTCTCCTTTTTACGTGGGCAGCAATTGACGTAGTAATGAGGGCAGTTACAATTGAGACGCTGGGCTCACTTTGCAGTTGAAATGCGGGCATGAGCTCTGCGTTTAGCCGTTGAGATGATGTTGGACACGGGCCTCAAACCTCGCATTTGGGCACTGAGATGCAGGCTTCGAACACCGCGTTTCCTCATTGACGTGATGCTGGACGCGGGCCTCGAGCCCTGCATCTTGGTACCTGCATCAATGGCTTTTATCAGCTTTGCGTCTGAATTATGGACTCTGCATTTAATGATTTCTCTTCAGTGATTTTTAGACAGTCTACAGAACCCCCTCCAAAATTTTCGAAACTTCGCGGTTGATTGTGGGACGGGTTTCGAAACACTTTGAATTTTCTTTTGTGTAACGCCCCGATCCTGCGGGTACGGAGACGTTACTGCAACGTATATACGCAGGTCAGAAATACCCTCACGCATATACGCTAAGCATCAGTACAGGCAAGAATCAGAGTATGGAAGCAAGTGGTGCATTATACATTCCAACACATGAGTACAATTACAAAGTTATCACCAGAGGTGACAAATATTACAATAATATTACATCACCTGATAGGCGCAAATGCGAGAATACAAAGATATGTATATGTATGAATAGTACAAAAGGGCGCTCACGAGATAGCTGGAGGAGCCGCGAGCCAACAGGGGGAGCAAGGATGGGACTGGAGCTACAGCTGATCTGACTGCTCCGCAGAAGTGAACTTGGTCCTCCGCAAGAAAATACCCTACGATCCAAGCTCCAAAACCTGGACATGAGGATCCAGAGGAGTCAGAACTCCCCAGGCGAGTAGTGATACAAATGCCAGATGGCGTGCTGAGATAAGTACAAGTGTATCGATAAAACCGAATCATAATCATGCATTGAAACCGTGTCGTGAGCAGGAGCATGTATGAGCAGGTAGATATGTAACAAGTGCTATCAGGCAGGAAGTACTCATGGTATGACAAGATAAGAGCAGGTAAGGTGGTGAGAAGTAGAATAGATAGGACAACACCAGATATCTCCTAAATTAACATAAAATCGATAAAAACCGATAAAACCGAATAAAGCCGATTACAAGCAAAACCGATCGCACAAGCTTAGGTCACGGCTCCATGAGACTAGTACATCGAAGGAATAATCCAAACAAGGAAACCCTCATCTATATACCTTTATCTCATATCACCGTAATCCAAGCGCATACAACCCGAATTACAAAACAACACAACAAATTGTATATATTAGTCTTTTATTATAATTAGGGCCGTCTAAGTTGCAGGCTTCAGTATGTGTCCCATTCCACATACTTCCACTCACAACTTATATAGCAAGTTATTTGGAAACTGATAAAGTTCGATGAATCATGTTCTAGATGGGCCCCGTACATGCCCGGGACAACGGTTCAGGAGTATCCGGTGCTGAGCCGGAACGTACCGCTAGGTACCGGGACTTATGGTCGCCCGAACAGGAATAGAGTATCGCAGATCCCATAGAAATAGGTCTAGAGCGTGTGCATACTCAGCAGGAATAATCAGGAGTAGGGGTGCCAGTACACCCCACGGAATCCCTGGTGGCCGCCAGGTGATCCCTCAAGTATTTGGCCACGCGTGACTCGATAGGACCACCATGAACATGATTAATCAGAGCCCATCAGTTTCCCCCAAACCGGGTGCAAGTTGTCTTATTATAATTTATCAAGTAAATATCACTTTTATGGTAAGAACCGAAGCAGGACATGATCAGGAATTCAGGAGTACATAACAAGAATCATAACAGGAGATCAGGTACAGACAGGGGTGATCCTACAGATTCAAGAGGTGGCCCCCACAGATTCAAGAGGTGGCCCCCACCATGTGTGTGGTGTGGCACTTTGTTCCATGTGGCACTTTGCTCTGAGGGGATGGATTCTAGAGGTGGCCCCCACAGATTCAAGAGGTGGCCCCCACCACGAGTGTGATGTGGCACTTTGTTCCGTGTGGCACTTAGTTCCATTCAGGATTTGACGGGAACAGGTGGTACAACATGAGTCAGTGTCAAGTAGTAGTATGTCAGGTGTCAGGTGATAACATATCAGACAGGTATATGTCAGCTTGTATCTGGCGATGGTGGAGTGATAGTTGAGTAACATCAAGTGGAGCTGAACAATTGAGTAATAGTTGGGTAACATCAAGTGGAGTTGAGCAACTGAAGGCACATGATCAATACAAAATTCATGGGAAGGGTCTATTTCTAATAAAGGGATCAAACACAGCCGTCAGCCAATTCTAGTCGACTAGGGAAAATAAGTAGTCGACTAGAGAAGGAGTTAGTCGACTATAGAGGAGGACCAAGTCGACTAATAAGGCCGCGTCTCATAGGGTCGCGTCTTCAGAAAAAGTTAGTCGACTAGGGATAAATGGGTAGTCGACTAATAAGGTCGCGTCTTCAAGAAAAAGTTAGTCGACTAGGAGTAAAGGAGTAGTCGACTAATAAGGTCGCGTCTTCAAGAAAAAGTTAGTCGACTAGGAGTAAAGGAGTAGTCGACTAATAAGGTCGCGTCTCGTAGAGCCGCGTCTTCAAGAAAAAGTTAGTCAACTAGGAAAAAGGGGTTAGTCGACTAATAAGGTCGCGTCTCGTAGAGCCGCGTCTTCAAGAAAAAGTTAGTCGACTAGGAAAAAGGGGTTAGTCGACTAATAAGGTCGCGTTTTCAGAAAAAGGGTTGCGTTTCAATGAGTTAGTCGACTAATAAGGGTTCAAGTCGACTAATGACTGGGTCAAGTCGACTAACAGAGTGCAAACAGAGAGCAGAACCTGACTTTTGAGGGTTTGTGTTTGTTGATTATCTTGCATGATATAAAATTCAAGTATGAGAATAAGTTGTCCAAGTCTTTGGCGAGGAAAACCACTCGCCTAAAAATGTTACTTTGAAGCCTTGTGCATCCGGAATAATCGTTGTCGTCAATTATCACCAAAACGATTACCGGAATAATCGCGAACGATTACCGGAATAATCTACGGCGATATTGTCGACGAAGAAGAGCACGGCCCCAATCCGAAAGGAGTGGCCGGCCTTCACAAGGGAAGGAGGTTGATGGTGCAAGTATAGTTCACTTTGAAAAAATGGGATTTCGCAAACGATGTTACGGGGAGCGCGACGAGTTGGCTAGAATGAAAGAGCTCGCCGAGGAGTTGATATTGGTGTGGTTCGTGGTGTCCAAGGAGGTGTAGGTGGTGGTGGAAATGACGGAGAAGGTGGTGGTAAGAATGGGTTGTTTGGTGGAAAGAGAGGAGAAGAAGGTGGTGAGGTGGTGGTGTTATGGTTGAAATGGAGGAGGAGATGGAGGAGAATGAGGTGGTGGTGTTGGTGGTGGAAATGGAGGAGGAGATGGTGGAAAATGGCTAGCCAAAGGAGGGAACATGGCTCAAACCCATGGAAATGGGCTGCCATGCTCTCTATTGGTGGTTGCAGGAAACAAGAAGAAGAAAGAAAGGAAAAAATGAATGAGAGAGAAGGAGTGGAGACATTTATATAAAGGATGGGAATGAATATAATAATGTGCATACTTTTCAAGGCAAAGAAACATAAAAGAGAACTTGTGTTTCCCTCTCCAAACGCAGCCCTCAAACCTGCGTTTAGGCCAAAATGAGCCAAACGCGGGAATTAAAGCCGCGTCCAGGGAAGATGCAAAAAGGCTGCGTTTAACAAAAGGACAAGACATAATGACTTGATTGGAATTGATTAGCAGTGCATTAAAGGCAGCATGGGGAGGCGTGGAGAGGATCTCCGCATTAAATGCAGAATCCCAGGTAGGTGAAACTCGCGTTTGAGGAAGGAAGGAGAAAATGGAAAAAAGAGAAAAGTGGAATATTTGGATAAATTCTCGGTATCTGGGAAAATATCGAAAACTCCGGAAAGGTCCAAAATAACATAGCTTGGAAAGTTCCCCAAAATTCTCAAAAATAACAAATATTATAAAAAGATTTTTGGTGAAATCGGTATTCAAAGATTCAATCTCATTTTCAAAATAAAAATCCTGAAGTCAAACGTCAATCTCGGTATACACCGGTTGGCCGGATTTTTAATAAATTTAGAAAAATCTCAGAAAATGTATTTAGATAGAAATGTAATTTTAAGAAGTTATGGGAAAGCCGTTTCTTGAAATTCAACTCCGTTTGTAAATTAAAAATCCGGAAATCGGTCAGCGGCACTGGTCGACACCAGTTTTGAAGATTTACAACTTAATTCAGAAAAATTCCATAAAATCATAAAAATTTAGAATATTAGAAAACGATATTTAAAACTGAAATCGGTCAAATCGGAATAGCGAAAAGACCAAATCGAGCAATTCACTAGGATCGGTCCCCGGTTCAGACTAGGGCTGACTCCGAGTCCACGAATCCGGATCCAAGACAAAACAATCATATAAACAATTCATAATACAAAATAAATACAAGAAGTAAAACGAAAAATACGATCGAAAAATATGAATACGCAACTAAGTACGTATTCTAGGAGCGGGGTGTTACATTTTGGCAGCAAGGTCTCAAGACTGGACTGGCAATTTTATGAGATACCTTGAGTTTGATCTTCGTGAGTGTACTGTTAAACTCTTTAAAGTCATCAAAATGATCGTCGTGGGGTGTTTAGATACGCGTCCAGACCTCATCAATGCTCTGAGCTGGTTGTCGGTGTACTGTTGAACCGGGGAAATTGTCAACTGTTTTTGCCAATATACTGTTGAACTGATTGCAAAAGTAGAGAGTTAACACAGGTCTTGTAGACGCAAATGTCGTGCTGCTTTGGAGGCGCGGACCTCGTATGAAGTAGAAACGCGACTCTCATCCATTGAAGAGACGTGAACATCGAAGTGGAGACGCGACTCTCACTTTGTTGAAGAGACGCGCTCTGTTAAAGTGAAGACGCATACTTCACTTTGCTGAAGTGACACGAACGTTGAAGTTTGCTATCAGAGGTGTGATATTAACTTAACAGAGATCAAACGGGTTTTGTGGGCTTGTCATGCTATGGATGAAAATGACAAGTATGGACAAATTCATTAAGGATTTTAAAGGAATTACTGCCAGAGGTGTAATGTTAACTTGACGGTGAGAACTAGATTTATAATTGAACAAGTTTGGTGGACTTGTTATTCTATGGAAGAGAATAACAAGTGAACTTTTCACTCCGCAGGTGATTGTGGTCGAGTGTATCATCAGAGGTTTAGTATTAACGTAATTAAGACTCGGTTGGGGACTAGAGAGTACACTGTTAAAGGTGTGATATTAACATAACAACGATTTTAAGTGGACCTGTCATTCTATTGAAGAGAACAGCAGTGAGACTAGACCCGTCGGGGATTTAAGTATTTCTTTACCGTCAGATGTGTGATATTAACTTAAGTGATGGGATTGAATCTTGTCAGAGGTGTGATATTAACTTGATAAGGACATAAACTAGAGGTGTAATGTTAACTTAGCCCCATAGGAATTTTCAGTTTCGTTAGAAAAACTGAAGATACCACTATCATAGGTGTAGTGTTGAACTTAACAGTGGAGTAATGCCAGAGGTGTAATTTTGAACTTAGCATTGGTTATCTCGACTTTGATGCGAAAGCTCGAGGGAAAATCATTGTCATAGGTATAGTGTTGAATTTAACAATGAACCGGATGTTAGAGGTGTGATGTTAAATTTAGCATCGCATGTCTCATCTGTCGAAGGGAGATCGAAGAGACCAGCCTCGAGTCTCTGAGGATGAGGACTTTTCGGTTCAGCCCTGACCTCAGCGGTCGGGGAGTGAATGTGAGTCTTGCGGCGTAACTTTGAAACGCAGGTCTCGGAGACGCGAGGCTCACATTTTGAGTCAGAGATGCGAAGCTCATTCTCTACAGAAGTGACGCGGCCCTCGGGCTTTAAGACGCGGGTCTCGCATCTTTTAGGAAAGACGCGGGTCTCGCGTCTTTTAGGAAAGACGCGGACCTCGCGTTTTGGCAAAAAAACTCGGGTCTCGTGTCCTTGAGAAGAGACGCGGACCTCGCGTCTATGAGGTGAAGCTTCAGAAACGCAGAGTTCATGAGCTCCACGTTTTGGAATAGAGACGCGAGTCTCGTGTCTTTGAGAAAAGACGCAGACCTCGCGTTGTTGAACATCGCGTCTCTGAGGTGAAACTCGAGAAACGCAGACTTTATGAACTCTGCGTGTTGATATAGAGACGTGGGGTTCACGAGTCTGGAGCTGCTCAGAAAAAACGCAGGGCTCTACTGCTCAGAAGAAACGCGGGCTTGAGCCTTGCGTTCTGTATCTGTTGAACAGATGACTTTTTTAGCTTCTTCCATCTGTTGTCGATGTGCGTGATGCCTTTGTCAATGTTCAGCATTCTAGTTACGCTTCACGGGTTGTTGGGAACCCCCGGTAACCTGGAGTTGAGGAATCAGTCGAGGAGAGGCATGACGAGATTGGCCTTCATCGTCGTTGGCCTCGCGGGTCTCGTGAGACGTTGACGCGGGCCACACGTGTCATTCTTGGAGAAGTCTCCGAAGAAACTTGAGAGCGGATCTCTGAGGAGACACTGTGGTGTTGCTGCGTCACTCTAGGGCTCTTGGAGCCAGAAGAGAGAAACTCTTTGTACTTTGCCTGGTCCAATTCCATAAGTGACTCGACCGTCTTTCCCATGAAGCTGATGTTACCTTGCACCACAACTTGCTCGTCAGTTGAGAAAGTAGCCCCTAGCGGAGTCGCCATCTCTTGTATGGGTCAGAAAATTAAAATATTGCAAAGTTTCTTTAATTCAATGAAAGATTACAACAATTTCAAAAATCTCAATTACAACAGGATGAGATATTCAAGCTTAAATCTCCTCTTTGTTTAATGTTTTGTTCTTTACGTAGCGGTGAAAAGTGAATCTTGTTTTCTGTTGACCGGATGAACGTTAAGCTTCTTCAGAACTTTCCTCCTTGGATCACTGATGGAGTAGCACAGCTCCTATCAAATGAAATCTCAAAGAGATTTGGACAAAACTTGAACTCAGCAAGTTTGTGTAGAAGAGTTAAACTCTTTATAATACCAATATTCCTCTGCTGAAAAATTCAACCCTTTTTCAATAGCAGCTTTAGCTATTTATAGGGGGTTCAAGAGGTATTGTCCTTTAAAATTTCTCCATAAAGAGGTTAACTCCCCTCTTTACGTGGGCAGTAATTGACCCAGTAATGTGGGCAGTTACAATTGAGACGCAGGGCTCACTTTGCAGTTAAAATGCGTACGTTTAGCCATTGAGATGATACTAGATGCGGGCCTCGAACCTCGCGTTTGGGCACTGAGACGCGGGCTTCGAACTCCGTATTTCCTCATTGACGTGTTGCTGGACGCAGGCCTCGAGCCATGTTGGACACGGGCTTCGAGCCCCGCGTTTTGGCATTGCTGTGGTGCTGAGACGCGGGCTTCGAGCCTCGCGTCTAGGTACTACATCATTGGCTTTAATTCGTCTTGCGTCTGAAGTATGGACTCTACATTTAACGATTTGTCTTCAGTGATTTTTAGATAGTCTACAAAATCCCCTCTAAAGTTTTTGAAAATCCGCGGTTGACTGTGACGGTTTCAAAACACTTTGAATTTTCTTTTGGCAACAAGCTCTCAAGACTGAATTGGCGATCTTCTGAGATACCTTGAGCTTGATCTTGTCTGAATTTCAGGCTTCATGAGTGTATTGTTAAACTCTTTGTTGCCACCAGAGATGATTGTCTGAGTGTCTAGATACGCAGTTCAGACCTCATTGGTCCTCTGAGCTGGTTGTCGGTGTACTGTTTAACCGAAAAAAATCGTCAATTGCTTTTGCTAGTGTACTGTTGAACTGATTGCATAAGCAGTGACTGAACACAGGTTTTGTAGACGCAAAGGCCATGTTACCTTGGAGATGCGAACCTTGTCTGAAGTAGAAACACAACTCTCATTCATTGAAGAGACGCGAACATCGAAGTGGAGACGCGGCTCTTACTTTGTTGAAGAGATGCGGCTCTGTTAAAGCGGAGACACATACTTCATTTTGCTGAAGAGACGCGAACGTCGAAATTTGCTGTCAGAGGTGTGATATTAACTTGACAGAGATTGAACGAGTTTTGTGGGCTTGTCATTCTATGGATGAGAATGACAAGTATGAAAAAATCCATTAAGAATTTTGAAGGAATTACCGCCAGAGGTGTAATGTTAACTTGACGGTGAGAACTAGACTTGTAGTTGAACAAGTTTGGTGGATTTGTTATTCTATGGAAGAGAATAACAAGTGAAGTTTTCACTCCGCAGGGGATTGTGGTCGAGTCTATCATCAGAGATTTAGTATTAACATAATTAAGACTCGGTTGTGGATTAGAGATAACACTGTTAAAGATGTGATATTAACATAACAACGATTTTAAATAGATCTGCCATTCTATTGAAGAGAATAACAAGTGAGACTAGACCCATCGGGATCTGAGTATTTCTTTACCATCAGAGGTGTGATATTAACTTAACGAATGAGATTTAATCTTGTCAGAGGTGTGATATTAACTTGATAAGGACATGAGCTAGAGGTGTCATGTTAACTTAGCCCCATAGGAATTTTTAATTTCGTTGGGAAAACTGAAGATACCACTGTCATAAGTGTAGTGTTGAACTTAATAGTGGAGTAATACCAGAGGTGTAATTTTGAACTTAGCATTGGTCATCTCGACTTCGATGCGGAAGCTCGAGAGAAAGTCATTGTCATAGGTGTAGTGTTGAACTTAACAATTAACTGGATGCTAGAGGTGTGATGTTAAACTTAGTATCGCTCGTCTCATCAATCGGAGGGGGATCGAAGAGACCAGTCTTGAGTCTCTGAGGATGAGGACTTCCCTGTTCATCTCTGACCTCAGCGGTCGGGGAGTGAATGCGAGTCTTGCGCCGTAACTTTGAAACGCAAGTCTCAGAGACGCGGGCTCACATTTTGAGTCGGAGACACAAGGCTCGTTCTCTGCAGAAGAGACGCGGCCCTCGGGCTTTAAGACGTGGGTCTCGCATCTTTTAGGAGAGACGCGGACCTCGCATTTTGGCATAAAAACGTGGGTCTCGTGTCCTTGAGAAGAGGCACGGACCTCGCGTCTGTGAGGTGAAGCTTTAGAAACGCGGACTTCATGAGCTCCGCGTTTTGGTATAGAGACGCGGGTCTCGTGTCTTTGAGAAAAGACGCGGATCTCGCATTACTGAACGTCGCGTCTCTAAGGTGAAACTCGAGAAATGCAAACTTTATGAACTCTGCGTGTTGATATGGAAACACAGGGTTCGCGAGTCCGGTGCTGCTCAGATGAAACGCGGGCTTGAGCCCTGCGTTCTATATCTGCTGAACAGATGACTTTTTCAGCTTCTTCCATATGTTGTTGACGTGCGCAATGTCTTTGTCGACGTTCAGCATTCCGGTTACGCTTTACGGGTTGTTGGGAACCCCCGGTAACCTGAAGTTGAGGAATCAGTCGAGGAGAGGCATGGCGAGATTGGCTTTCATCGTCTTTAGCCTCGCGGATCTTGTGGGAGACGTTGACGCGGGCCACGCGGGCCATTCTTGGAGATGTCTCCGAAGAGACTTGAGAGCGGATCTCTGAGGAGACCCTGCGGTATTGTCGCGCCACTCTGTGGCTCTTGGAGTCAGAAGAGAGAAACTCCTCGTACTTTGCCTGGTCGAATTCCACGATAAGTAACTCGACCATCTTTCCCATGAAGTTGACGTCACATTGCGCCACAACTTACTCGTCAGTCAAGAAAGTAGTCCCTAGCGGAGTCGCCATCTCTTGTATGGGTCAGAAAATTGAAAAAATTGTAAAGTTTCCTTGAATCAATGAAAATTACAACAATTCTAAAATTTCAATTACAAGAGAGGAGATATTCAAGCTCAAATCTCTGCTTTGTTTAATGTTGTGTTTTTTGCGTAGATGAAAGTTATTTTCCATTGATCGGTGAACGTCAACTAAGAAATATAGAGAATCTATCATCTATGGAGGCAAAACCAACTATTAAGGTTAATGAAGTCAAGGAGTATCTGCTCACAAGAACAAAATTGACAATCAGTTAATGGGTGAGTCTCATCATGATGATTCCAGGCAAGTTCACTTTTTAAAATAGAAGAATAATAGTGGAAGTTCCACGGGTAACCCAAAACACAAGAATTTAGTATGCTACTGGTGTCACAAGAAGAGACACATTAGAGCTAACTGTTGGACTCGAAAGAAGAACAACCAGGTACTAGTGTCATTGAACTGGCTGAATGAGATGAAGAAAAGTGTGACATTCTATCTGTTACAGACAAATCGGTCGATAACAAAGATAGATGGATAATTGACTCGGGATGTCATAACATATCGGTTCCAATAGGAAGATGTTCTCGTCATACACTTTGGATCAAAGGGGAGAAGTCATGGGGAATTTTACTATGAGCAAGGTGATTGGCGAAGAAACAATCCAGTTTCAGTCTTATAATGGATGCATCACTACTCTTTAAGGCGTTCGTCATGTTCCCGAATCAAGTACAATCTCATCTCTCTTGGAATCTACATGGAGAAGGGTTCAGTTTCAGTTCTGAAGGTGATCTTATAGAAGTTTTCAAAGATACCCATATGAAGTTTCAGGCCGAACGTGTCGGCGATGTTTACATGTTGCGAAATTCAAAGGTTACAGTTGGTGGGTTGCAGTTATCCTCGGCTTCAAGATCGGAGGTCGTGGAACAATCGGAGACTATGATGGTTTCGAGTTCGGATGTTCAGTTTTACCCCGACGGTAGATTGGGACTATGTAGCGTCGGCGCAAGTCCAGATCGTTACTCCTATAGTGGAGTAAATTCTCATAAATCCTGTATGGATCAAGGAGATCGTTGGGTGATCAAGTTCAGGTTGGGCCTGAACTTGTTCGACCTAATTAAGTTGTAAACCCCGTGAGGGGTTAATGAGAAGAGGGAGTGAGATGGAGATGAAGTTAAGATTTGTTCAATTGTGCATTAATATGAGCATATGGAGCATGATAGCTATTCTTGGACTTGGACGAATTCAAGTCAAGGGTGAGATTGTTAGGATTATGAATGCAATACGTCGTGAAGGTAGATGAAACTTCAGAGATCAAAAACGGACATACACAAGAAGATGTGCACAGTATTAGTCGACTTATACTTGGTATAGTCGACTATGATAAGAATTAGTCGACTTATACACTGGTATATTCGACTGGGTCTTGCAAACAGAGAGTTGAGTTCTCAAATTTTGTCAGAGTAGTCGACTAATAATTGGGTATAGTCGACTAATATATGTTATTAGTTGACTTATATTAAGGCCTAGTCGACTAGTGTCGGGTCTGATTGTTTTCTTTTCTGGATCTGTTTCCAGTCTTGAGTTGGATTCGTGTTTCCTTTCCTCTGAGGCGGTGATTGTTCGTATTGATGAAGTTTGTATAGGATTAGGAGAATTCTACGGTCTATAAATAAACACTTGGGGTTGACCTTCAATGTATTCAATGAATTAGCAATTTCTAAACGGTGTAATTCATAAAAGAGAGAGATTCGTGTGAGAAGCTTTAGCTATCAGGATTTCGCTGTTCTTGACGGCCATCAAAGGCTTGTAATTTTATTAGCGAGAGATGTAAGTGTTTCTAATTGTACTCCCCAAAGTTTAATAATAAAGTTCCTCTCCCTTCTCCCGTGGATGTACACACGATCTGTTTGATCGGTGGAATCACGTTAAATTGTGTGTTGGCTTTCTATACTTCGGAATATCTTCTTCTTCTCTTTTTTCTTCTCGTTGCTCGTTGATCCTGTGTTGCTTCCGCTGCGCTGCGTCCACGATTAGTCGTGGGGGCTGTCAATTTCATAACAATTGGCATCAGAGGATACATATTGTTATGCACAACAGGTAGCAAGTTAATTATTTAGGAATCACTTAGATTATCATCAAGGCAAGTCTCTTTCAACTTGAAAGTAATTTAATGGCAAGTGACATAGATAGTGGATACTAGCTATTGGTTTCACTTTGGACGGAAGGATGTGTTACTACATGGGTATACCACATGCCTCTTTCATGTTTGACCTATTTGACTTAATTTATTTTGCTATTCTCTCACCCTTTCTGTTTATCTCCTTTTTCTCTCTCTTTTTTGCCTCTTTTTTTATGGCAAACTTCTTATTCTTTTGCTTGAGAACAATTCAATTGAACCCAAATCATTGTTGGGACCTTCAACTGCATACTGTGAATACCAGTAACTCAGCCTAGAAACTCCATTAATTTTGCTCTAGGGTGCAGTACTCTGTATATATAGTTGACTCTCTATGTTGTGAGATATGTGCACTAGTAGAGATGTCAACATTGAAACATTTCGTGACACTCACAAAGAAGACATATTTCCCACAAAATGAATAATGGTGAATGTTGATTTGAATAGGACCAGGCTATTCATAATGACAAAAACTCAATTAAATACTAATAAAGGACAATCCTGCATTGATCTTTTACTCTTACAAATACAAAAAATGTTAGCATAACAAGCTATTATTGTTGTCTCTCTTAATAAACCATTTCATAGGCCTCTTTAAACACACAGTGTTAGTTTTTACTCCAAATTTAGAAAAGAGAATTGGTTATCCTTAAAGCGTCTATTATTTCATCCGGCTTTGAAGCCTTCAAATGAAAATTTTAGGTGAACGGTTTTGGTTCTGTTTCTAGTGACATGACTAAGATCATCATTATCTAAGCGTTTTACCATCTAGGTGGGGTCAGCTATGGATCAAGCCTCTGTGAATGATTTGAAAAAGTTTTTCTACCGCCTATCGATGTATCATCAACCCTCGCATAATTAGTGCCAACCAACTTTCTGACAAAGAAAACTATGAACAAGATAGGGCATTCCCACAATCCTAAAAGGCTAATTGGCATCCTCCAAATGCTATTAGTGATGCGGACATCCAGTCGTGCTCCTGGCGTGTATATCAGTGCAGGAGGAGATGCATCCTATCCATGTGGTCCAAATGAGTGTGATGTAGTCTTTATTTTATTTGAGTTGATTTTTTTCCTTCTGTTGTTTAGTAATTTTTAGTCCCATATTGGTTGTGAAACTCTCTTTTTTTTTGTAAAGTCTATCTATAGGCCTCTTCTTTAGTTAATAAATGAATTCAAAATTTTTTGATAAAACAGTTGTGAGTGAATCTCTTCTCTCTCAAAATTTCTTTCAAGAGTGTGAAACCGTAAAAAACCCTAGTTTAAGAGGGTGAACCCCTAACTAGCTCTATCCCACCACCAACCAGCACTTCTCATCACCTCCTTTTCACAAACCCTAATCTAAATTCTAACCTTGATGTTGTCATACCTCCCCATGCTCGCGCTCCCCCCACCCCACGCTCGTGCACACTACCGCCGCGCCCTAGCCGTCTGCCACCCTGCGGCCTCTCACCCCCGCCACCACTTGCTTCCCCCTCTCCTCCCTATGCTTGCAACCGCTGCTGAAGCGTGCTGCCTCCTCATCTCCCCCTCTCTTCACCCCCTGCCCTCGCCTGCGCCTCCTCTCCATTGTCTCGCCCTCGTCTGTGCCTCCCCTCCCCAGCCCCGCAGTCGTTGCCTCCCCTTTCCTCCCCCTTGCATGTATACTATGATCGCCTCCTCCCCTTTCCTCCCCCTCACATCATACCTTGCCACCAGCTGGCTTCATCAGATTCAACCTCGCCATCCCAACCCTCTTCAACAGGATCTCTCTTACCTCCCCCTCGCTCCTCCCAACCTCGCCTTTGGCCGACTTCATCAAGCTTCGCCGGCAACATCAACGCCGACAACCCCGTCTCGGTCGCGAGAACTCGTTGATTTCCTTATTTGCAACCTCGTCAACAGCAAATCCTGCTGATTTCGTCCATTCCGACTTCATCCTCGTCGGCAAGTCCCGTCGTCCTCGGTCACCACCCGAATCTGCAATTGTCTTGCAGCCGTTTTGCAACTGCCTAACTCAGATCCAATTTGGACTTGAGTGAGCAACCCAGCTCAAGTTCGGCCCGACCCGCTTGCTACCCGGGTTGTTCTCAATAACTCGACCGTCAAGCTTCAGATCCAACTCAAGCCTGCTTCAACGGCGACCCAACTCGCTAGCTTATCCAGACCCGTTTGCAAAAAACAAACCAGCTAGCATTCTAGTTTTATTTTTTGGCCATTTCTCAGCTGACCGGAGTCAGACTCGAGCTATTTTCGAAGCGTTGCAGTCGTGGAAGACAGTCCTATGCATTCCAGGAGATATCAGTAGGATACTGAGATCAAACATGATTCTCAGTAGGTGAGTTTTCCTGATTACGATCGTATGTAATCATTTATTTGTAGGATCTTTGTAATCAATCTCTAGGATTTTATCTGCCTTACTGTTGTCCACATATTGATGAGATTTGTGTGCATCTGTGATTTGTGATTTATTGCTCTTGATATTGATTGTTCAAGTGTTGCATGCATAACGTAGCTATTATTGTTATTTGTTTGTGATTGAAATCGCTTAACCTGTACGTGCTGTTGCTTCTTAATTCCATCCGCTAGCATTATTATTTTAATTTTTCCTACCTGAAAATCATAGCTTATTGGTGAAGCATAGTTTTGATAGTTTTATCACTGATTTCTTGTCACACGAACATGTTTCACATCAATTAGACTTGGGAAAACTTCTAGAATGGGACAGTGATGAAAATGGTTTCAACTCCAAGGCACACATAAAGCCAAGAGTCAAAATAGAATAAATTTCCCATTTTGTTTCCAGTGACATGGTATACCAATTTATTTGTGCACTGTAAGGTGTTATGCTCCCGTAGTCTTTGGTGTAGCTTGCGTTGTTTACAAGCTCTTTTCTATTTGAGTCCATTAGACCTATAGCTTTTCTTTTTGCGGTGTTGTTTATTCCTACCTATGTTGTGTCCCATCTAGAAGATAGTTCCTCACGATTATGTTGTGTCCCAATCTAGAAGATAGTTCCTCACGATGGGTCGAAGTGGAGATCCTCTTGCATTTATTCTATTCTGAAGTTTTGTATGAAGAAC
This sequence comes from Agave tequilana, assembly GCA_038442645.1. Taxonomy (NCBI): domain Eukaryota; kingdom Viridiplantae; phylum Streptophyta; class Magnoliopsida; order Asparagales; family Asparagaceae; genus Agave; species Agave tequilana. The sequence goes on along the minus strand of JAVJIF010013401.1, from coordinate 14,453 downwards.
ATGACTGCACACATGTCAAATCATAATATTTCCAAGGACCTCTTTTTGCATGTTATTTCAACATGATTCAAAATCTCAATCTTGGTATTGGTATCGGCCAATAATTTATAGTATCAATATTGGTTGTCAATATTGGCAATTTCAGCTGAATCGGCAATATTGGTCCCGGTTTTGACCGATATTATACCGCTAATATCATATTTGGTACCTCAAAATCCTATACGATATCGCCGATATGTGTCAGAATCGGCCGATATTTGAAACCATGTATTTCAGAGCCTACCAAAGAAGATAATTCACCTGACCACAACTCATAAAAGTACTGTCATGTGTTTGCATAATCTCTAGAACACAAACTTTTCGTGAAGAAAATTTGAGATAATAGTTCTTCAGTCATCAAATGTCTATTTATGCAAATTAAAAATATTGGCTACTGTTTTTGTTATGAATAAAAAGCTCAACTTTTATTACATACAGTGCACGTGTTTTTGTATATATTATTCCTAACTTGATTATTATCCAGACAGATGTTTTACTATCTTCACTTTTCTTGATCAACTGGTTAGTGGTATATTGTTTGCTGTTTAGTTCTTTTTGGTTTGTTGTTTGAGTGGCATGTTTGTGGGTTGGGTGCTATTTAATTGATGAGGATGTTAGACTCTAAGGCATCTATCTGAAGCCAAAATTTTAAGTAAAGAACCCCTTTTTTCCTTCTATCATCTCCATTTCAGGACTTTCCCCATTCAAAATGGAATTCGTAATTACTCTTCTCAGAAGAGGGAGTAAGATCTCTACACATCTTATTTGGGAATCATTAGTTTGTGTTATATTTGTGTGCAAGTGTGGGTTTTAGCATTTCTGAATATTTCTTCATTCAAATGTGAGTTTCTGTAACAGCAACAAGGATTTCTTGTTTAGTTGACATTGCCTTTCATCATTACTAGATTGTTTTTTCCTATCATGGTGTGTGCCTGTGTGGTAATGGCTGTTTGTGAATGGTAGATGTCTTTGCTAGATGATAATTCTGATTTTTAACAAACTTTTCTGAAGGACCGAGCCAATGAAATATACAAGAAGGTGGAAGACCTTAAATCCATTAGAGGAAGAAACCAAGATGCAATTTTGGCTGCTTGTCTTTATATTGCTTGTAGACAAGAGGACAGACCTCGCACCGTAAGGGTATCTTTTGTCTACTTCCAAGTTATACTTGAGCTCATTTGTGATGGTGTGCTTACTCTGTTTTACTCTACTTCAAAGTAGAAATTTGTTCTGTTGCCAATGGAGCTACAAAGAAGGAGATTGGCCGCGCAAAAGAGTTCATCGTGAAGCAGCTTGAGGTTGAAATGGGTCAATCAATGGAGATGGGTACTATTCATGCGGGAGATTTTCTGGTCAGTCATTATTTCATTCCTGGTTATTATTCTTGTTTATGTCACATCTCCATAGATTTGAGTGTGTAGATTGTCTTCTTTTAGCTTCCATTATGCTCTTAGAATTTATGAGATGTGTTATGTTGGCTTTTGACTTGCCCTATTTGCAAATTTGACAGAGACGTTTCTGTTCTTCTCTTGGCATGACTAATCAAGCTGTCAAAGGTGCTCAAGAAGCGGTTCAGAAGTCAGAAGAACTTGATATAAGGTACTGTCTTAGAATGTTTGAGTAGTATTGGTTGGGAGTTGCATCACAGCTGTGCTATTTGTGAACAGTGTGATTATGATTGTTGGGAGTTTCTTTTATTCTCTTGATCAGTTTTTATTTTTTCCTTCCTTTCATGCTTGCTCCATTGTTTGACTCACACTTGTCAAAATCTCCACTTTGCTCAGCTTGTTGACCAAATTTTTTATCAAGATAACCAATTAACCATTAGCCTTGTGCATTTCCCCATGGTCTTAGATGATTGTATGAAGCCATAAGTGTGTGTGCCTACTTTCCATATTGTATTCTATACTTATCAAGATAGTCAATGCCCTTGTCTGTTTCCCCATGGCCTTTGATAATTGTACAGAGCTATAAACCTTTGTGCCTATTTTTGCACATTGCATTCGTTATGCATGCTAAACCTTGTTCTGATATTTGAAAGTATCACTAGCAGGATTGAGATTTTAGATTTTATTCCCATTCCCACCAAAGTATTCACAGTATATAGCATCCGAATATTGAAGGATCAGGCTTTCATCTTTGTCTTGGATATTAATGTTTGACCTGTCTTGACCTATATAGTGAAATACCTCGATGCATTTGTAATCTCTGGCTCAAACTCAAGTTCACCAGTTACGAAGTTAACACTAGAGAGTGCAGTTGAAATATGTACAGTGGACAGTAGGCACAGACTCGGATAAATCGCCTCCATTATATTTTACCTATGAATGGAATTTTAAGGAACATCCAATTTTCCTTGTATTTTAACACCCTTATAAGTTATCTAGTATGCTATGTACTTTTGCTCTCTTGCCCAGCTAGAAGCTGTTATTACCTTTTCACCTCTTATACACTGTAAGCAACTAAAATATTACATGGGGAAAGAGAGATTCATTCAGCGGCTAATTTCCTAATAGGGTATACATAATGAAGGAATACTGCATCAAGATTTCTTAGATTTGTAACGGGTGGCTGATGTAGAAATAACTGAGTTTAGCATACTGCAGTTAAAATTTGCTAAAAATTATTTTGAAGCAACCTTGTTAAAAGTGGAGTTATTTCTTTGCAAGAAGCCTTTTAAAATGTTTTAAAGTTATACCCAATAAATTATCGCCTAGGGGCCAAAGCTTTGTCCTGTAAGGTCTATAATTATATGCGACTTTGGGCAAAAATGTACCAGCTGGAGTCTTAGCTTCTCCTTCTGACAGTCCAAATTTAGAATATTTTGAGGGCCCCATCGTCCGTCTTGTAATAAAACCGCCAATGCCGGTCCCAAGCCCGGATGGAAAAGGTTGAGGGTTGACAGGTAATTATAAGTAAAACAAACTAAGCATGAATTCTAATTGATTAATTTCCTGGACAATGAATCTAGAAGGCCGACCTGAATACTGGGGACAAGGTTTTTTTTTTTTTTTTTTTAATTATTTTTTTCCTAAGCAGGATTGATTATCCATTATTTTTTACCAATTGAACCAATATAAAAAAAAACATGGATTTAAAAGCATTTATTAAACATTTACAAGTTTTCAGGATTAGTAACCCTACATTTTGCAGGAGGAGCCCCATATCTATTGCGGCAGCTGTTATTTATATCATAACACAGTTATCAGAGGAGAAGAAACTTCTAAGAGGTATGATCGTCTTATTATCATTATTATCAGTACAGCTGTAATATTTGCGCTGAAGACTAAGTCTACGGTTTGCAGATATTTCAGTGGCAACAGGCGTAGCAGAAGGTACCATACGAAATTCCTACAAGGATCTGTATCCCTACATTTCAAGGATCATTCCGACCTGGTTTGCTAAGGAAGAGGATCTTAGAAACCTCTGCAGGCCGTAGTTGAGTTAACGGCCCTACCTGAAGCCACTTGAAAATCTGGTGTTGGCGTCAATGGTGATCTCTTCCATCTCGTGGTGTGTCTCATACGGCTAATTTTAATTTTTATCGTGTAACTTTTTTGTTTCTTGAGATAGACAAGCCGACAAAGACCTGTAGCGAATGCTGAAGGAGAGTTATTTGATTGTTTAACATTCGTTCTACCACATTACATGAGCAAGTATAGATTCTTGTCTCTTGAATGTGGAGAGCGAACACCTTCAATGTTTTCATAGTTTTAAAGAAAGGAAAGAGTCAGTGAACCTGCTATAACCCCTGGTAGGATTTGATCCAAAGTTTCTTCTGTTATGTCTCAATGTAGCTGAACTTTGTGCAAATGGAATTGAGAAATTTGATGATAAAGACCAGGTTTTATAGAGATGAATTTACTGTATGTGGTTGTTTGAACCTCAGATTAGTAGTGGTTTTATACTAAAATAAAAAAAAAATTGATGATTGGTTTCTGTCTATTTTGTCTCTGCTGAGACTTGGATTCTTCAATTGCATGATATGAACTTTTGAAATGCAGGTATGGTTTCTGTGGAATGCTTTTCTTTGAGATTACTGACTGCTGTTGGGATTCTTGGGAATTTGCTGGGACTTGCTTCTCTGTCTCACAAATGAGTGTGAATTATTGGAGCAAACCTTTGTTCTTTTCTTCTCGATCTGGACTCTTTCCTTTTGCTACAACTACAGTGCCCTCCTACTTGCCTGCAGCTTCTCTGGCCCCAGCTCCATCTTCTTCTCCACTCTGCTCAGTATCGCCGGACCACCGGATGCACTGCCCAAAACATCTCCCCATGCTCCTCCCTCTTCTCTCCTCCCACAGTCACCACTTTCTCACAGAACTCCTCCACATTGTCTTCGACCCCCCGGCCGAGCTTGAAGTTGATCCCTTCTTCTACTGTCTTGTCGGGTGTTCGGCAAGATGCTTTGCATCGCTGAATGCAGCTCGAATAGCGGTGTTCTGCGGCTGAGGGGTTGGGGCCGAGGATTGCAGCGGCTGAACCGTCCCCAAAAAGTGCTGCGCCTCCTAGGCCGTAGGGATGGGCGGGGAAAGGTGGGTGGAAGCCGACGACGGTGGTTTCTGATGTTGCGAGGAGTACCCGACTGCCGGGTTGTTCTCTGCAATGTTCTGCAAGAAGACAAGAAGAATTAACGCCTCGTCAGAAACTTCTGAACACTATCTGTTTATGCAGCACCAACACTTCTATCATAAAGCTATGTAGTACGAACACTTCTATCATGAAACTATACTATTTCAAACACATGTATTGAATACCGACTAGTGACGCTTAGACAAAGAATTTGTGAGCACTGGTATCTAGGCCAGTGGTCTAATTAGCATTATTCTTTTAGAATTTTTTATATATCAACATTGCATATCATGTTCGTGTCCGTATTCGTGCAACATAGAGAGAATTTACAATTCAATGATCAATTTGTACATACATCATAGCTAAAAGGGATTACATCAATAAGCAATTTGAATTTAAATTTTAGAATTATTTTGTTCGTTCATTTCTTGATGATTTCAAAGATGGGTCCTTCAAAGGAAAAAACAGTAGCTTAGTATAATAAGTTCAAACTTCAAACAAAACTATGACTACAATCATTTCACATCCAACCTCATCTTTGATGGCAAATGCATATGGAAGTGGTGCAAAACATCCAAGTATTTTCTCTCAATATGACCATCAGAATGGTGGGAGTCCCTGTCTTTTTTCTAGGGTCATCTAAAAATGCTCTGCTCCATGTAAATTTCACTTACACACGTAGCTCATGATTAATAATTGCTTATTGACACTGTCACTATGCAGAGCAAGTTTGATATCAATTTATGAATTCATATCATGAGATTATTGGATTAATAAACTCTTTTCTTAATTCCTCTCTCTCCTCTTCATTTTGCTCTGTGTCTTGTTCCATTTTGGTGAGGAAAAGCCTTGCCAAGTGCAAGAATGCAGGCTTTTCCTCCTCCTTGTTCAAGCTCCCCATTGAATTACTGCAAACACTTGTTTCTATTGTTGACTGCCTTGAGGAGAATCAGGGCCAAGGCAGTTATACTTACAAGCTATGGATTGATTGAGAGTTTTAAATATTTGTGGGTTTCTTTTGTTTAACAATCAAGATCTGTAGTTACTATGATTTTAGTTGAGAGGCAAGTGTGCATGAGGCTGAGGTTGTAGATGGGAATCAGTGACTGTGATGTTGGTTGTGATTTTTCTTTCAGGGGACACTTTGGCTGACAACTATCATGTGTAATGCACTTGAATAAATAATTAACACTAGCATTATATATATTTTAATAGTTAGCCCTTTAATCTCCACACTATTGCTAATAATAATAGTATATGCAGCCAAAATATCTTTTAAGAAAATTGAACTATAGCTACGTAGAGAAATTATTCAGTATATCGGATACAGCACACCCTTACAAAAAAAAAAGAAAAAAAAACAAGCTTGTATTATACTCGGTATCTTGAATAATTTCTCACGTGGGTCAAAATAAAATAATACTTAAACAGAAAAGAGTGGGCCCATTCAAAAGTGATTTTAAGACCCAAGTTCACATTCTTTTTTTTTTCCCATAAATATTTGGTATGCTTTGAAATAAAACAAAAATTTAACTTAGATAATTAATGATGGAGATTTGTATAGAGTGGAGGCGTGGAGGCCAACCTCGATCCTCTTTCTAAAGAAAAAAGAAAACAAAAGTCAGAAGAATCAAATAATTTGCTTCTTCATGGAAGAAAATTTTTCGGACAAAAGTACTGTTATGCTCTGATGTTACTTGTTGCGATCTTCACGAATGTACAGTCAGTAAAACTCTCAATGACCATTGCCTTCTAGAATAAAAGGGGATCATGATTTTTGCATTACTATAAATTGCATCTGTACTCTTTCCACTCTCTCTCATAAATGAAAGAAAAAATTGAAGGAGGAACTGGAGAGAAATTGATCAGTTTTCTTGATACAGAGAAACAAAAAGATAAATTCTTAAGTCTCTTTTCTTCTCGATCTGGACTCTTTCCTTTTGCTACAACTACAGTGCCCTACTACTTGCCTGCAGCTTCTCTGGCCCAGCTCCATCTTCTTCTCCACTCTGCTCAGTATCGCCGGACCACCGGGATGCACTGCCCAAAACATCTCCCCATGCTCCTCCCTCTTCTCTCCTCCCACAGTCACCAGTTTCTCACAGAACTCCTCCACATTGTCTTCGACCCCCCGGCCGAGCTTGAAGTTGATCCCTGCTTCTACTGTCTTGTCGGGTTTCGGCAAGATGCTTTGCATGGCTGAATGCAGCTCGAATAGCGGTGTTCTGCGGCTGAGGGGTTGGGGCCGAGGATTGCAGCGGCTGAACCGTCCCGAAAGTGCTGCGCCTCCTAGGCCGTAGGGATGGGCGGGGAAGGTGGGTGGAAGCCGACGATGGTGGTTTCTGATGTTGCGAGGAGTACCCGACTGCCGGGTTGTTCTCTGCAATGTTCTGCAAGAAGACAAGAAGAATTAACGCCTCGTCAGAAACTTCTGAACACTATCTGTTTATGCAGCACGAACACTTCTATCATAAAGCTATGTAGTACGAACACTTCTATCATGAAACTATACTATTTCAAACACATGTATTGAATACCGACTAGTGACGCTTAGACAAAGAATTTGTGAGCACTGGTATCTAGGCCAGTGGTCTAATTAGCATTATTCTTTTAGAATTTTTAATATATCAACATTGCATATCATGTTCGTGTCCGTATTCGTGCAACATAGAGAGAATTTACAATTCAATGATCAATTTGTACATACATCTTAGCTAAAAGGGATTACATCAATAAGCAAGTTGAATTTAAATTTTAGAATTATTTTGTTTGTTCATTTCTTGATGATTTCAAACATGGGTCCTTCAAAAAAAAAACAGTAGCTTAGTATAAATAAGTTCAAACTTCAAACAAAACTCTGACTACAATCATTTCACATATAACCTCATCTTTGATGGCAAATGCATATGGAAGTGGTGCAAAACATCCAAGTATTTTCCTCAATATGACCATCAGAATGGTGGGAGTCCCTGTCTTTTTTCTAGGGTCATCTAAAAATGCTCTGCTCCATGTAAATTCCACTTGTACACGTAGCTCATGATTAATAATTGCTTATTGACACTGTCACTATGCACAGCAAGTTTGATATCAATTTATGAATTCATATCATGAGATTATTGGATTAATAACTCTTTTCTTAATTCCTCTCTCTCCTCTTCATTTTGCTCTGTGTCTTGTTCCATTTTGGTGAGGAAGGCCTTGTCAAGTGCAAGAATGCAGGCTTTTCCCTCTTCCTCCTTGTTCAAGCTCCCATTGAATTACTGCAAAAACTTGTTTCTATTGTTGACTGCCTTGAGGAGATCAGGGCCAAGGCAGTTATACTTACAAGCTTTGGATTGATTGAGAGTTTTAAATATTTGTGGGTTTCTTTTGTTTAACAATCAAGATCTGTAGTTACTCTGATTTTAGTTGAGAGGCAAGGTGTGCATGAGGCTGAGGTTGTAGATGGGAATCAGTGACTGTGATGTTGGTTGGATTTTTCTTTCAGGGACACTTTGGCTGACAACTAGCATGTGTAATGAACTGAATCAAAAATTAACACTAGCATTATATATATTTTAATAGTTAGCCCTTTAATCTCCACACTATTGCTAATAATAATAGTATATGCAGCCAAAATATCTTTTAAGAAAGTGAACTATAGCTACGTAGAGAAATTATTCAGTGTATCGGGTACATACACCCTTACAAAAAAAAAAAAAAAAAAACAAGCGTGTATTATACTCGGTATCTTGAATAATTATACTCGGTATCTTGAATAATTTCTCACGTGGGTCACAATAAAATAGTACTTAAACAGAAAAGAGTGGGCTCATTCAAAAGTGATTTTAAGAGCCCAAGTTCACATTCTTTTTTTTTCCCATAAATATTTGGTATGCTTTGGGATAATTAACAAAAAATTTAACTTAGATAATTAATGATGGAGATGTGTATAGAGTGGAGCCGACCTCGATCCTCTTTCTAAGAAAAAAAAAACAAAAAGTCAGAAGAGTCAATAATTTGCTTCTTCATGGAAGAAATTTTTCGGACAAAAGTACTGTTATGCTCTGATGTTACTTGTTGCGACCTTCACGAATGTACAAGTCAGTAAACTCTCAATGACCATTGCCTTCTAGAATAAAAGGGGATCATGATTTTTGCATTACTATAATTGCAACTGTACTCTTTCCACTCTCTCCCATAAAATGAAAGAAAAAATTGAAGGAGGAACTGGAGAGAAATTTATCAGTTTTCTTGATACAGAGAGACAAAAAAGATAAATTCTTAAAGTCTTTTTTTTCCCTTTTTAACTCTCTCTTCTTTTCAATGCACATGCTTAGATTCACTGCTCTCTTAAATTCAAGGATATAAATCAACATGTGCATTTAAGGAGTGAATAATGTTGCAGTAGTATAATTATCTAATTACATGCAATGTAATTATAAAAATGTTTTATTTTCTTTGATATAACTTCTTTTTTTTGAGAAATTTGATTTAATGAATTTCTTTCTCTTCTAGTTACATATTTTCTCCTAGTTACTTATATCTCAAACTATCATAACTCTTAGTGTTTTCTCAATTAAAAACTTCTAAACTCTCAAAATCTCAAAATAATATTACAAACTGTTCTTAGAGGTTCTCAACAAATTTCTCAAAAAAATTAGTAATAGCCTCATCATATAGAGCAATCGCATACAGATTACAGATTTTCAAAGAAAAACTCATTAGCGACACCAAAAATACACACAGATAGTTGAAATCTGTAGCATGTACGAGATTGCTCTATATGAGGAGCTATTTCTAACTTTTTAAGGGATTTTTTTGAGAATCTCTAGAAAGTTTGCGGTATTATTTTGAGATTTTGATAGTTTATAGATTTTTTTTTTTTTTAAAAAACAGTGATAGTTTATGGTAGTTTTGTGCAAATTAGCTTATATATTTAAAATGTCAATGTTACCTAGCTTTTTGGTTAACCAAGACAAACATTATTGATTTTTAAAGAGATAAAGAAAATAGAGTAGGTGGCTACTTAGACCCAAATCTCAAAAGCTAAACTCTCATGCTTTGACAAATGAGGTGAAAAAAAGAATGAAAGAAGGGAAAAAAAAATGGAAACCTGTATAACTACATAGCATCTATAAACAGCAAGCTAAACAAAATAATAGGTACCATTTAATGCTTAGATAAATTAGTCAGTTGTCATTCATATACAAATATCCCTTGTAACGAATGAATGAATGAGGCAAGCTTTTGTGGTCATTCCCTAAAATCTATGTTTCATTAATTTTTAAAGTAAACTTGTTAAGAAATACAATTAGAATTTTTTTTTTTTTCCCTTCTTGAGATAAACAGTGAGTTTAAAAAAAAAAACCCACGTTTCATCATAAAAATTTAACGAATTGTACGCTAATAAAGTGTTACAAATCATGTCTGACAACTCACCATTTTAGCCTTTTAAATAAACAAACAAACAATAATAAGGCAACAGAAAAAATAAAAACATATTACAGTAACACCTCTCTCTTTGCGCTCTCTTTTGTTGATGCGCAGCTGAGTCCGTAAAAATCTCCAAAAATACACTTGGAAATCTAAATGTTGTCATGATAGATCAAGCAAGTTGGACGTGAAAGACTCAAACAGCAGGTGATTACTCATCGTCCCTGTCTGGTGAATGATCCACAATCGTCGTCGATCCAGCACGATCTGTTAGAGATATCAGTGATAATATGTGACTCATATGAAACATGTGATCATTGATATCAGCTCTGATACAAGATAAAAGAAAGAGAAGAACATTATTTGTGTAATGATAAGATACAACCCTCTATGGTTCCTGGTTGTGTGTGTTTGTATATGTGTATGTATATATACACACACAAATTGATCACATGATTACACTGATTTAGGAGATACAATAGGAAACACTGGTTGAGAGAGAGAATGAAAACACATAGTGCATGAATCTCACGTGTTCCTATTTTCACGAAGAGATTTTAGAATCTGATTGATTTCATGAGAGGGTTCTTTTCACATGGATCACATGTTTCATGTTGTCATTGATATCTCTAACAGATTCTACACTCAAGCATCCTTTGATTGCATTTGCAAGGTGCTAAATTGAGAACCAACCCATTATAATTGGATCTCTGTTTTCGAATCAAATCCCCATGAAACATCCAACTAGGGGTGGCAGACGGGTCGCGACCCGCCAGACCCGACCTGACCCGACCCAGAGTTAGCGGGTATGGGTTTGGGCTAATTGGGTTTGGGTCGTAATCGGGTCGACCCATCTGACCCGATTATTAAATGGGTCGGGTCGACCCGAACCCGCCAGACCCGCTTGACCCGCCAGACCCAATTATTCTCTCTCCTCCTCGGCCTCCTCCCCTTCGATCTCCTCCATCCCCGCCTCCCCTTGACCTAAATTAAATTATCAAAAAATATGCGTGAGCCAATATTGAACATGTGACCTCTAGTGTATGAGTTTAGTGTGATGACCAACCATATCACCAAACAATTTAGTAAAATAGCGTAAAGAAATTGTATTTAAAGCTTAATAATCGGGTCAAATGGGTCGATCGGGTCGACCCGATTAAGTCTGGGTCGGGTCTGGGTCTGAATTTTTGACCCATATAATAAACGGGTCGGGTCGACCCCGACGATTATTATATGGGTCGAGCGTAATGGGTCGGGTCGACCCGACCCACCCAATTGCCCCCTACATCCAACCCACGAGATCTCCAAATTAGTGAACCACTGTGTCAAGCAAGAGCAATTGTCATCGGAATCCAATTAGAGTTTTCTTATTTTGTAATAATTGGATGTCCATATAGCAAGCATTACCTCGTTTATAACGCATACAATTTTCAATTTTCAAAGAATTTTGTATATGTTATTTGTGAGACATATCCAAAATATAGACGTGTGTTTTCTCAAAAAATTGAAAGCGTGTAAATTCTTTTTGATTGCAAAAAAAATTACAATGATCAATAATTCTATTACAAAAGGGAAAAATGGTTGATCTCCCTTTTGTTTAACGTTGAGTTCTTCGTGTAGCGATGGAGATTGATTCTTATTCTCCGTTAACCAACCGACCAGAAGGTTGATCTTTAGATTTTCTTGCTCTCTCATCGGAAGCACGCTGGTAAAGTGTAAAGCTTTAAATCGACAAGTTTATAAAGAATATTCTCTTTCAACACATGTGTGTTTTCAGCAGCCTTGTGTTTAGTTTTTCAGCTTTTTGTGATTATCCGCTTCAAGTATCAAGCACTAAGTGTGCCTTATAGGGATTCTCCTCTTCTAACTTTTGGCTTCTTGGGTTCCTTCTCCAGGACTCCTCCTTTTCCACTAGCTATTCATAGCATTTATAGAGAATTCTGGGGTGTAACCAACCCCGTAAATCTCTCCATGACGAGAAGTTAAAAGTGAGAGAAAATAGGGTATAACTGTAATACCCCGTTTCCAGAATACGTACTAAGTTACGTATTCAGCTTTTCGATCGTATTTTTCGATTTACTTCTGTATTTGACCGATTTCAATTTCAAATATCATTTTCCAATATATTAGATTTTATATGATTTTCCTGGATTTTTCTTTAATTAAATGATTTCTTCAAACCGGTGTCGACCAGTATCGCTGATCGATTCCTGGATTTTTAATTCCCAAACAGTTAGGAATTTCAAGAAAATCTTTTAGACATTATTTCTTAGAATGACATTTCTTATCTAAATACTTTTTCTGAGAATTTTATAAATTTATGAAAATCTTTCGGAGTCGGTAGGTAACTGATTCCGGGATTTTTTAGCTTTAAAACTATAAAGTATTTCTTCAAACGGATTTCACTATACGTCTTCATATATTATTATTGATTTTTGGTAAAATTTACGAGTCGTTCCGAGATACTTGAATTTCGGACGATTTCGGTATTTTCCGAAATGTTTTCCGCATTCTCGATTTAAACCCGGAATCAGTATTTTCAATATTTTCATTTTTCAAATTTGAGAAAATATTTTCTCTTTACAAATTCTTTTTCCTTTTCCTTTTTCCATTTTCTTTCTTTCTTCCTTCCACCAAATTCCCAAAATATCTTCTCCTCCAAAATATCCAAATTCCACACCCTTCCTCATTAATGCCCCTCTTCCTCTCTCTTTCTCTCTCTTCCATGGCCGGCCACCATTGGCCAAGGGAGACACCCCTCACCTCCCCTTTTTACACAAAACCCCCTCTCAATTCTTTATTTGCATCTCCTTTACAAAAATCAAATCCTATAAACTTTCCTTTACAATTCTTTTCTCTTTTCTTCACTTCACCAGAGATTAGCCTTCACCATTTTCTTCTCCATTTCAACCCTAACTCCAAAACACCACAAGGTCTTCATCTCCTTTTCAAGCAACGACTGCTTTTGGATTGTGATCGTCCGTAGTATCGCCGTGGAATCATTTGTGATATTTATCGACACGATCTTTTCGGAACTCGTCAAGCCTCGATTTAACCGTTCAAAGTGATATCTTTACTCACCAAGACTAGACAACTTCCTTGTTTACTTGTGTTGATCATTCATGTACACTGGTGCCATAAAATCATATTTTTAGACATCAAACATCACCATAAAATCTGTTCTGTTCCTGTTTTCCCAGAATTTAGTCGACTTGACCTAGAGACTAGTCGACTAACCATTTGTTCTGAAACGTGACTTTTTCTGATTTCACAGTTTTAGTCGACTAACCCATATTACCAGTCGACTAGACCCCCTATCGACTACATTTTTTAGCCTAGTCGACTAATCTTTCCTTGGACCAGAAAACACCAACTCTCGCCCCAGTCGACTTAGCCTAGATATTAGTCGCTTGAGACCCCTAGTCGCTACTATTTTCACCTAGTTCGACTAATATTTCCTGGAATAAATCCTAACTTTCTGTATCACAGTTTTAGTCGACTTAGTCCCACTATTGTCGACTTAGGTATCTGTTAGTCGACTATACATTTCACTCTAGTCGACTAACTTTCCTGAAACAGAAACCCAACTCTCTGTTTCCCAGTTTTAGTCGACTAATTCAGACTGTTAGTCGACTTAAGACCCCTATTAGTCGACTAATCTTTCCTCCTAGTCGACTAATTATGACTGTTTGACTTAGTTGATTCCCGTTCTGAATTTGTTTCTTATTGTTGATACATGTGTGGTATATTATTCCTGTTCATGCTTCATAACTGGTATTACATGACATGTTACTTGATGATCTTACTCTCATTTACTTCATGACTTGTTATTGTACATTATCACCCCATAACTTGTTAAATAGTGAATATCACCACTTATCATGCCATCACTTGAACTAAGCATGATACACTTGACTTTTGTATAAAATGGACCAACTTACACATGGTCGGGGGAAAACATGCGGATATCGATATGTGTTCGTGTTTACAGTGGTTTTTAGAATGTTGTGCAACTCATGTTCCGGTCTGACCTGTGGGCCTCCAGGGGATCGCGGGGAGTGCTTGCTCCCTTTATTACTGGTACCATCCTGATAAGGCATACATAAGTCCCTCCTGTTTGGCCTAGCGGCTGGCTTCCGTCACCAAGCAACGGAACAATCCTGGACCGTTATCCCGGCATGTACGGGGTCCACTGTAAACATAGTTCGTCGATACAACCGCTGATTTCCAATAACCTCCTTGCTTTATTGGGATATGGATCTATGTGCTCTGGGACGTTGGGTCACATAGCTAGATATCACAGTAAGAACAAGTAATAATAATAAGACGTTAAATTGTAGATTATTGTATTATGATCTTATCTCCTCATGCTTCGTTTACGAGCTAGTAGACATTTATTTTACTGTTCTGGTTTTTCCTATTCATAC